>PVKU01000500.1:181758-276354 GCA_004027475.1 Anoura caudifer
TTTTTTTTTTTTTTTTTTTTTGTTCTGTCCGCACCTGTACAATGGTGTACTAGATGTTGTGGGAGTTGAGCTGGAGGGGAGATCCCACCAATGAATGGGCCAACAACAAGAGCCAATTAAAACAGGAGAGCCCATGTAACCCACACAAGGGACATTCCTAGAGCATCCAGCTCAGGAGATTAAGGAGATTGTTCCACTGAGAACCATAGAACTCCTAGCAAATAAGCCTGCCCCATGAAGGCAGGTGGTCAAGGCAGATGCATTTAACACACAGAAACAAAAAGCTAAATGGGGAGACAAAAAAACCCCAAACAAAAGAAAAGGAGGAATCCCCAGAAAAAAAGAGCTCAATGAAACCGAGGCAAGCAATTTATCAGACCTAGAGTTCTGAGTAACAGTTATAAGGATGCTCAAGGAACTGAGTGGGAAGTACAAGGAATTTAGTGGTAATTACGACAGCATAAAAAAGACATAAAAATATGAATAAAAACCAGTTGGAAATTAAGAATACACTCGAAGGAACTAAAAATAGGGCAGATAAAACAGGATTGAATCAGTGATTTTGAAGAAAATGTTGGAAAAAAACCCCATCCAATCAAAGCTACAAAAACAAAAAAAGACTTAGAGAAGAAGGAAGGTTTAAGGGAACTGTGGGAAAATATGAAATATAACAATATCTGCATCATAGAGATACCAGAAGGAGAAGAAAGTGAGTAAGGCATAGAAAACCTGTTTGAAGAAATAATGACAGAAAACTTCCCTAATCTGGTGAAGGAAAAAGTCATACAAGTTCAGGAAGCACAGAGAGTCCCAGTCAAGATGAACCCAGAGAGACCCACACCAAGACACATGATAATTAAAATGACAAAGTTTAAAGGCAAAGAATGTTAAAGGCAGCAAGAGAGAAACAGTCTGTTATCTACAAGGGAGCTCTAATAAGACTGTCAACTGATTTCTCAACAGAAACACTTCAGGCCAGAAGGGATTGGTATCGAAAGTAATGAAAAGCAAGGATCTGCAACAAAGACTAATCTATCCAGCAATGCTATCATTTAAAATTGAAGGTGAAATAACTTTTCAGGTAAAAAAAAAAAGCTAAATGAGTTCATTAATACCAAATCAGCATTGCAAGAGATGTTAAAGGGACTGCTTTAAGAAGAAATAGAGGAACATAGGTATAAAGGCATAAAATGGCAATGAATAAGTACCTATCAATATTAATCTTAAATGTAAGTGGATTAAATATTCCAATCAAAAGACATAGGATAGATGAATGGATAAGAAAACATGACCCATGTATACGCTGTCAACAAGAGACCCACCTCAGAACAAGAGATTTACACAGGCAGAAAGTGAAGAGATGGAGAAAAATATTCCATGGAAATGGAAACAAAACAAGATCTGGGGTAAATCATACTACATTTTTTTGAAAATGTACTTCAAAACAAGGCCAAAGTAAGAGAGAGAGGTCTTAAGGGATCAACCCAACAAGAGGATATAACCCTTGTAAACATATATGCACCTAACATAGGAGCGCCTACATATTTAAAGAAAGTCTTGTGGACTTTAAGGAAGACATTGGCAGCAATATAATCATTGTAGGGTGTTTTAACACCCCACTGTCATCAATGGATAGATCTTCCAGACAAAAAGATCAACAAGGAAATAGCGACCTTAAACAACACCCTCGATGGAATGGATTTTATTGATAGTTACAGCACATTTCACCCCAAAGCAGCAGAACACACATTCTTCTCATGTGCACATGGATCATCCTCAAAGATGGACCATGCAGTAGGGTACAAAATAAGTCTGAACAGATTCAAGGAAATTGAAATCCTATCAAGCATTTTCTCAGATCACAATGGCATGAAACAAGAAATCAACCACTGTCCTTCTCTGGGGCATTTTATACTGCCTCCTCTGGTTCAAAGAAGTAAAATGGAAATATGTAATGTGGGGAAGTCAGAGTGAGCCCCCACTTTGGTCTGTTAGAATGGTAGAGGGGTCCAGATCACGAGGCATTCCCAAAAATGTGTGCGGAGTTGCTCTTGGTTATTTTAAAATTTTCAGGAAAGCCCAGTAATACCATGTCTGCTGAACACTGAGCAAAACATTAGACAGGGTTGAGTTCCATTCGATGATGTCACATCTTTGCAAAGCCAGGTTTTTGTTAAGTTGCAATGTTTCAGTGCAAGCACTGCAGGGAAGTTGCTCGAGGTGGAATGGGAAACAGAGGGGCAATATGTGGTCTGATGCCAAGGGTTGTGAACTTGCACAGGGCCCAGCAGACACATGAACCTCATTATCAAGTAATTGTGATGATTCAAGAATAAAAAAAGGTTATTTTTATTTTAATTTGTGTATGGTGTTTTACAACAACTACAAGGTTGTAAGAACAGAAGTATTTAAGGTATTTGGACCTGACTATTTAACAGGAGAAACTATAACCTGGGGACATTGTGAAATAATCACACACCAAAGGGCCCCTTGAACCTAGAAAGTTTGTGAACCTCTGGGTTAAAGTCTTATCTTCTGCATGTTTGTTTTTAATTGACCAGAGATCTTATCTGTCGGTGTCAAGAAAATGCAAATTATCATATACCTGGTACAGGGGATCTCAGGACCCTACATCTGAGTCCAAGACAGTATCAATTAGCCAGTGCTTTTTAACTGTTTTCAGTGCAACTCACCCATATATTTCCTAGGAGTCCATGTTCATTGGTGCTGTCAGGCTTGTATCCAGCCTCTTATTTATAGTACGTTCTCTCTCTCTCACACACATGCACATACCATCTTAGTACACGCATTCAGGCACAGACTGCACAATGATATGATATCCTTAAGTGTGCTGTGCATTTCAAGAGTAATCGGAGACAGTACTGGATGGCAGCTGGGTGTGAGTGAGTTTGTCCACTTAGCACTTGGGAACAGACCACTGCAAACTGGTAAGAACTTGGATCAGAGCAGGGCCATGTTCTGGATTTCTGACCTCCAGCAGGTGCTCCCCACCTCCTCAAGCCTATTCCTGACCACAGCCACCAGATGAGAAAAGCCCTGCCAGGCCCTGAGTATGCTGTACAAAGCTATAGAGATTCTGTAGGCTGGAGGGGAAACAAATAACAAAAGACTGACACTTAGTTTCTCCATCTATAAATCAGATGGCATTAAACTGGAGATCTGCAGATTTTCAAAACCCTTGGAATTTTTAATCTTGTGAATTCAGGGTAAAGTGGGATGAGCAAAAAAAAGATCCAGTGGTAATATGAAAATAAAAAAAATTTGCTCTGATGCATAATGTATAGAAGAGAGGACTTTTGGCAACAGGAAAAGGACAACCTACCAACACAAATGAGTTAGATTCCAAACTGGGGTATCTGCCTCTCTCTCCCAATTTGCACTAAATGGTACCAAACCCCCAGGTGATTGGCTGACCCCATGTTAGAAGCCATTAACAGAAGCACTTAAGAAAAATTGCTCTTTCCTTTTGCATTAGGAATCCAAGTGTTTTCTTTTGATTAACCACTTAATAATCCACCCAGCAGTGTACTTACCACTGAACACAGAGGACTTGGTAACATCTGACCTTATTGTTCCCTTCCACATACTCAAACATTTACCGCTCTCTCTGTACTTTGGGGTGCTGAGTGCGGTTTCCTTGCTCCTCCAAAATCACAGCTGGAGGAAGCTGCTGGTGAAGTGATTGTGTCCTGAACCACAGTAACAAAAACAGAAAGAAATCCTGGCACTGCCTCCTTAATTGAAAGGAACCAGAGGTACTTGTAATTCTTGGGGCCAAGGGCCCGGCCACAGTTAGGACTCTGGAACTAGCAGAAATCAAAACAGTCCAGTGTGAGCCAGTGGTGTCCTGGGAGTCCCTAGCACACCTGGTGCACTCCATTTAAGTGCTAAGGAATGTCCTGCAGACGTTAGAATCTTAGGTTCGCCATTGTTTGTACTTTTGGTGAATGGCAACAGTGAAATGCTAAGAGGAACACTGACCAGTGACATGCACTTTAGACTTTTATTCTCTCCCCTTTAAAGAGTGAAACTGGTGAGCACTGCAGATGCCACTGTGACTCCCTGGCTTAATTTCTGTTTTGCAGGGAGAAGGGTCTTAGAGTTGGCTGTGAATGACAGCCACAACAGATGACTCACTAGGTAAATTAATTTGAAAACTGTAGTTCGATGTATTGAAAAATACAAAGATGATGTTATAAACCTGTGGGAGCCATGAGACTGTGCTTTGCGGATCTCTGGCGGCAGGATGTGTACTTGACCATAGCTTGAGCTGCTGCATTTAAGTATGTTGCTGTGGCCCCTTTTCCTATGAGCTGTTTCCAGCGGTGATGGATATGGCAGAGACTGAAGCAGATCATTCATGGGAGAGTCAGGACTTCTCTGAGGGCACGAGGTACTGCCCAGGGCTCTGCTACACCTTCCTCAGAGTGCACAGCCTCATCTAGGGCGTTTCTCCCCAGTGCTTCTTTCCTCTCTTCTTCACTCAGGGTCAGACATATCTTCACTCACACATGCAATTGCTGTCTGATGACCCTTCAGCTTTCGACTACGCTGTCTCTATTTTTCCTCATGCAGGCATTTTCCTGAAAACAAAACAAACAAACAAACAAAACCCTTGCATGTTTCATCTCATTTTGGCATCTGACTTGGACTAAGTGGAATCTAATATCAGAAGTCTTTTTTTTTTAAAGCCTCATGAATGCAGGATCTCATAAAGCAGACTAGACAGCAAAGTGAATTATGTTTTGTGTAAACATCTCGTCTCCCAGGGAACAACCAGAAGTTCTGCACAGGATTGGGGCATGGGGTGGGGGTGGGTTTACAGGTCAGTAACAGCAGCTTCCAGGATGAAAGACCAGTTATCAGGAAGAATCTACCTTTGCAACCCTCATTATAATGTGAATGCTGGATTCTTTCTGTGTTAAGTGTGTTAAATCTTTATTATTTGCAATTTTGTTACATATCATAGTCTAAGGGTTTTATTTAAAAAATATCTTTATTTTTCTGTAAAGAACAAATGTGATATATTTGGCTTTCGGTAACTCAAAGAGCTACCATATGGAGAAGGAGAATTGAAATGAAAAGTTAGTAAGGGGACTATCACAGGGAGGCATTTTGGAGGAGGCTGTTAACTAGCTAACATTGTAAACTATAGCAAGAGGCACCAGGGCTGAACCTAGGGAGAAATGTGGCCCTGACATGCGGAAAAAGTCAGGGGCCAATCTCTGAAAGCAGCTTTTTTGTAGAGGCCTCAAATGAATGGCTCCTAAATTTAATGCCCAAGGAGTTCTAGGAAGCTCATCAAGACTGGAGATTCCATCAGAGACTCCAGTTCAGCAGGTCTGGATTGCTGTTACAGGTAGGGTTAGGAATCTGCCCTTCTCTAAGCTCCTTGAGGTGTTCTGATGCAGGTAGCGTGTGGATCATTGTGTGGAACAAACTATCCCACATGGTTTGTTTGGGAGAGTTTCATGTTCCAGGATGTATGGCGGCAGAAGAATGACTTGGATGGTCCTTCTTTGTCAATCTCAGACTCTAGAAATGAACTCTTTATGTTTTTTAAAAGGTACCAGAATACTTGGAAAGATTTCGAGAGATCACCTCCTTTCTAAAAGTTTTAAGGATAGAAATTTAATAAGTTTTCCTCATGGAGCTGTTTTTCCCCATGTATTCAGCATTAATCTGACAATTGTTTCTCCACCTCTTCCACTAGAAGTAGGATGGTAACTATAGTTATGGGGTAATTATGAATGAGGCTATGACAAACAATCAGGACAATGGTTGGCACATCACAAAGCAGGGATTGTCAAACTTTTTTTCACAAAGGGCCAGATAATAAATATTTTAGGCTTTGTGGGCCATACTTTTTCTGTTGTTACTACTCAATTCTGCCATTGCAGCTTGAAAGCAGACACAGACAATAAGTGAACAAATGTGGCTATACTCCAATTAAACTTTATTTACAGAAATTAAGAGTAGGCTGAATTGCTACTGCTGTTATAAAGGCTTGATAAATCCTATTATGATTGTAACAGAGGATAAATACTATACTACTCTGACTTACCATGGCATGGCACTAACCAACTCATAGAAGATTCATGTATGCAAAGTTTCCTTAGAAGTATTCTGTAGATAGCCTCCTTGACCAAGGATGGCTCTGACCACTAGAAATAGGGCAGGTGGCAGTGACTCACATCAGGACCAGCAGAAACACTGCCTGCGTGTCCTGTTCCCAGATATCAGCAGTGAAACCACAGAGGGAGCAATGAAACTATGTGATGACACAAGTGGGAGGTGATACTGAAACACCCAAGAGCAGAGCTGAGTGATGTGGACCCCAGTTCACAGGGTCCATGTGTTGTGGCTGCGATGGACAAATTCACATGGACTACAGAAGTCCTGTGGAGAGAAAGGGACAGCATGGCCACTCTCTGAGTGAGAGAGGGCCCTGACCCTTGCCTAGACAGGCTTTTATTGCCTTTCTGGGTACATTACATTGAAGATGGTCCCCATTTACTATGCACAGGTTTGCTGTAGGTGATTACCTTTTACAGATAACAAAGGAAAGAATGTTGCTAATTACTTCAGAGAGAAGGATGTTAGAGATCAAGGGGAAAAGTGGTTGTTAGCATATGAGAAAAGGAAATATGAGAAAACAAAAAAAAAACAAGCCATACTTAGCTTTCAATATGAGGCCCTAAAAGTCTATCTGAATATTGCCCTAGTTTTAAAGTCTATTTTCATTTTTTTGTCCAAAATTTTTGAGTGATTCCCCACTAAGCAAATGGACCATGACCTAATGTCTGAGAACTTTGTCACCAAACAGGGTTGGATACACTGTTCAGAATATTGCACAGGAGTTTAAATATTTACCCATAACTTAAAGTTTCCATTGATTTAAACCATGGGGCCTGCTGTTCATTCTGTGGAATTCTGCTGTTTTCCACCCAGCTTGCCTATATCAGGGCTGGTGACACTGTTTAGACGTGGTATTTTGTCCTTTTTGGAGAGTCTAGTGAACTTGAGGGAAGAGTGAAATGGCAAAGACATTTCATGACATTGTTCGGGTTTTATACATAGGCCTACTTCTGCTAATTCTCCACAATCACCTCTCTTCCTCTTTTCCTCTCAACTCTAAAACTTAGAATATAGATTTAATATTTTTCTTTTTGATTTTTTTCCTTTAAGAGGTATTGACTAATGCTAAAGCCAAAAGCTGACAGATTAGTACCACTGACGTTAGAACAAGAAGGCCAAAGCCACAGCTAGAAGCCCCAGGATTAGCAACAGGAAGGAAACTGGGAAATGAGATGTTGGCTCCAGAACACGTGTCTTAAAGGCTTCAGTATCCTTTGTTCCTGGGAGAGGATGGCACTCCTGGCTCCTTTCCATCGCCCAGGCCCCATCAGGCAGTACTGATAGGAGTTGCAGGGTCCAAAATAGGGTTTGACAGCCAGTTCAGGATCACTGAACAGGAGAGAGAGGAGGTCGGGCTTTGCACCTATCTCTGCAGCGAGCCCATCCAAGTAGCTGATGTACTTGGTCTGCAAAATCTGGCTCTGGCTCTTTCCAGACCTTGGTGAAGAAAATAAGGGCAGATTCACAAGGTGTTCTAAGTTATGTCAGATCATTAGGCATTTAATAGCTATTGAAAGAGTGAAGTAATGAGCAAATGAATCAATGAATTTTTAGTGACTCTCCTCTGGAACATGCTGGCTTACCCCATCAGGAGTCCTATATTTCAAATGAACTGTAGGTTGTCCAGTAAATAGCCATGAATACATGGGAGTTCTAGGAATGTGACGACATTTGCAACCATGGTCATTATCGGCTTAGTAAAGCAAAGTACCAGCCAGTCAGGATTGCTGCCAAGATTCATGAGATAAGACAGATGAAAGCCCACTCCAGTGTCTTGCCCAGAGGAGACACTTAAAATTTGCTTGTTGAATTACCAGAGTGCCTGGTACTTTGGCTGGCATGTGGTACTCGGTAAATGTCAGAAGAGTGAGAATTTGAACATGAGCTAACCCCTTCATGGGATAAAGTCTCTTAAGTCAACTTTCCAATGGGATGTGATTCCAATTTTTTATATTTGTATTTAAATTATATTTTATTGATTATGCTATTATAGTTGTCCCAATTATTCCCCCCTTTGCCCCCACCACTCAGACCTGTCACTCCCTTAGTTAATCCCCACACCATTGTCCATGTCCATGGGTCATGCATATATGTTCTTTTGCTATTGTACTCCCTATGCTGTACTTTACATCCCCATGACTATTCTGTAACTACCAATTAGTACTCAGTCCCTTCACCTTTTTCACCTATTCTCATTACCCCCTTCCAATCTGGCAACCATCAAAATGTTTTTGATGGTTTGTTTTTGTTCTGCTTGTTTATTTTATTTTTTATATTTCAATTGATATGTATTTATTGCCACTTTATTGTTTATACTTTTGATCATCTTAAAGAAGACCCTTCAACATTTGATATAATACTGGTTTGGTGGTGATGAACACCTTTAGATTGTTTCTTGTCTGGGAAGCTCTTTATCTGTCCTTCAATTCCAAATGATAGCTTTGCTGGGTGGTAGAGTAAGGTTGCTTTTCATCACTCTGAATATTTCCTGCCAGTCTCTTGTGTTCTGCAAAGTTTCTTTTAGGAAATCAGCTGCTAGTCTTATGGGAGCTCTCTTGTAGGTAGCTAGTTGCTTTTCTCTTGCTGCTTTTAAGATTCTCTCTGTATTTAACCTTGGACATTTTAATTATTATGTGTCTTGGTATGGCCCTCTTTGAGTTCACCTTGTTTGGGGGTCTCTGTGCTTCCTGGGCTTGTATGTATGTTTCCTTCACCAAGTTCAGGAAGTTTTCTGTCATTTTTTCAAGTAGATTTTCAGTTTCTTGCTCTCTCTCTTCTTTCAGCATCCACATGATGTGAATGTTTTTGCTCTTGAAGTCCCAGAGGCTGCTTACACTATCTTCATTTTGTGATTCATTTTTCTTCTTGCTGTTCTGTTCTGACTGGGTGATTTTTGCTTCCTTATGTTCCAAATCACTGATCTGATTCTCAGCTTTATCCACTTTACTGTTGATTCCTTGTAAATTGTTCTTAATTTCAGTTACTGTGTCCTTCATTTCTGACTGATTCTTTTTTATGGTTTCCATGTCCTTTTTTATTCAGTTGATGTTCTCTCTGAGTTCATCTGAGTTCATTGAGCATCCTTATAACCAGTGTTTTGAACCCTGCATCTAGTAGATTGCTTGTCTCCATTTTGTGTAGTTCTTTTTCTGGAGTTTTGATCTCTTCTTTCATTTGGGCCGTGTTTGTTTGTCTCCTCACTTTGGCAGCCTCTCTGTGCTTGTTCCTATGTGTTAGGTAGAGCTGCTATGATTTCCTGGCTTAGTAGAGTGGCCTAATGTAGTAGGTGTCCTGTAGGGTCCAGTGGCACAGCCTCCCCTATCCAAGCTGGATATTCGAATTGTGTTCACCATGTGGGCTGTGTACACCCTCTTGTTGTAGTTGAGACTTGATTGCTATTGGAAGGTCAGTGGGAAGGATTTACCCAGGCTGATCAGCTGCAAGGACTGGCTGTGACCACTAACTATCAACTTCCAACCACTGTGGAGGATGAGCTGTGCACGGGCCCACTCCACAGAGTAGGGCTTACTTCAGAAGGGCTCTGGTGCCCACTGAGTCCACCCCTTGAGTGTATTGCTTGTGGAGGTGGTTGGGTGGTTATGTTCCAAAGTGGTTTGAAGCTGTCCAGTGGGTGGGCAGTCTCTGGGGCCTCCTGGGATGTACAGGCCATCCATGGTCAGCTGCTGTGTGTTTTCTGTCTGGGGCCACCTGGAATAAGCTGCAAAGCAATCTGCAGATGACTGTTCCTTGTGCTGGGCTTGGGTGTACCCAAGTGAGGCAAGCTGTGAACCAAGGCTGGCTGCTGCTAATTCTGGCGCTGGGACCTCTTATTGAGAGGCATGGGGCTTGTTGAGGCCAAATGCTTCTTGTCTGAGAGAAATTAGGAAAATATGAAGCATGAGCCAAGAGAAGTCATTTGTATGGAAAAGCCCCTGGAAACAGCTTGGGTGAGCCTAAAATTTGGGTGGGATGGAGCCTCAGGAAATCACCAGGGTGAGCAATCCATGTGAACCAGTTTGATGGTGTCTCAGACCATGCTGCCCACCTGCTGGCATTGTGGCGGGGGAGAGGGCTCAGAAAAGGAACATGGCCTTTGCCAGTACTTCTGCCTGGGAGAAAGCTGCCCTCCCCCTCTTGCCTTGACGCCAGACAATTCATTTCCTTCCCTTGTATGTCTCTGGTGTCTTTCAAGCTGCTGCCCCATGCTGGAGCTCAGAAAGAGAGAGTCTGAGTAAGTCCATGTGTGAGATTTTTAAGAGGAACTGCCTAGGACTTCAGCAGTTTCTGCATCTCACAACCTCGATCCCCACTGGCTTTTACAGCCAGAAGGTATGGGGACTATTATTCCTGGCACTGGATCCCTGGGCTGGTGGTCCTGGTGTGGGCCTGGGACCCCTCCAAAGTTATCCCTCCCAAATTTTACCCACCACACTTTGGTGTGGGACCAGCCCATTCTGCATCTCTACCCCTCCTACCAGTCTCGGTGTGGTTATTTCTTTAATTCTGTGGTTGTAGGATTTCCATTCAGATCAGTTTCTGCCAGTTCTGAATAGTGGTGGTTTTGCAGTTTAGTTGTAGTTTTGATGTGGTTGGCAAAGAGGCAAGCCCTTGTCACTCAATCTCGATTGAACTGCATTTCACTTCAGTCACAAAGCAGAAGTCATTGACCTTTATATCATATGTCCTCTTTCTGATTTACTTGGATAGGAGGTCCCTCAGCTAACTTTCCAGAGATAGGCTACTGTCACTGCCATTACTGCCATCCCATTCCCTGTCTAACCACAGGGTGCGGGTGGCCTGAGAAAATAGGGAATTTAACATGGGCATCATACAAAATGGAAATGAAATTCAGTCAAGGGAAAAAATGTTCTAGTTTGGTAAAATTTCTGTCTTTCAGTAGTTGGTTGTTAAACTACTATGTATAAGAATCACCTAGGAATGATATAAAAATACAAATGTCCAGTCTCATCCAGAGATTTGGATTCAGTTGGTGTGAGCTGTGCCCTTGGAATGTGCATTTTTTAACGAGCAGCTAGGTAGTTCTTACAGATGGGTAGAGCACTATACTTTGAGAAACACTGCTCTAGGTAAAGATTAAGAAAACATTCTTACAGGTCAATTCTTTTTCTGTTCCTGTTGATAATGTCTTCCGTCATAGCCTTCTCTGAGGGCAAGGTACACAAGCCTAGAATATAAAAGGCTGGTTTGAGTAGTGGGTTTGATTCAATATCATCACTTTATCCAGTGGCTGATTCCTACAATTAGACTCTGGCCATTAACCATGTTATACCAGTCAGGGCTGTTGTTGTTGAACTCCAGAGTACACCATACCCATTGGGTTCTATGTGGAGCTACCCTTTGGGCACAGGCTACAGCCTGAACTTGGAGGTGGGGAGGGGAAAGACTGAGGCTGGAGAGAGAACATGAGCCTGAGGAGTTGGAACTGTGCCAGTAGCTTGAGCTGTGTTGTAAAGATGATGGGAAGCCATGGAAGGTTTTCAGCAGATGATAAGATCAGACTTGCCTTAGAAAAATGGGCTCTAGGGAGGTGAGCGTAAAGACAGCAAGACCAGTTAAGAGGCTGCTGAAGTAGCCCTGGCTGGTGTGGTTCAGTGGATTGAGCATCAGCCTGGAAACCAAAGGGTCACCAGTTAGATTACCAATCAGGGCACATGCCTGCGTTGAGGGTCAGGTCCCCAGCAGGGGGCGCTCGAGAGGCAACCACACATTGATGTTTCTCTCCTCTTTTTCCTTCCCTTCCCCTCTCTGAGAATAAATAAATAAAATCTTAAGAAAAGAAGCTGCTGAAGTAAACTTGGTGAGAGACAGAGGGGTGCAAGCTAAGGTAGGGCAGTGGGGTTGGAGAAATAGATGGGTGCAAGGCTATCAGCGTGAGCTATGATTACGTCCACCCACCATGTCCCTTGAGCTTCAGGCGTGTTGAAAAATGGCCATTTCCCCTGGACGTGGCTAGTCATCTGACATCTCAGATTCAACAAGTCCAGAACTGAGCTCATCCCTGAAGCCTCCCTGTCCGTTCCCCCATACACCCCCTCTCCATTTATGAAAGTGCTGCCCACACCCAGTTTCTATGGCCAGAGATTGGCAGATCATCGTGCTTGATTCCCCTCTAATCTTCCCACATTGAGCTAGTCATTGTGCCCTGCTGACTTCTCATATTTGTATGCTCTCCTCCACCCTGTTGACCTGGCTCAGGTGGCAGCACATTCACTATAGACTGTTACAGTTGCCTTCTCACTGGTCTCTGAGATGCCATTATTTTCTCTTTGGCAGTCTACATACATACCTTTTGCTATGTATAGTGTGCACCTACGTTTTTGTACACATTATACATGGGATTATTATACCCATGGTAAGTAATTATTATACCCATGTATAATGCACATCCTTATTTTTCCCTAAAAAATTTGGGCAAAAAAGTGCATGTTATACATAGCAAAATACAGTATCTTCCCCACGAATGCTGAAATAATGGGTCAAAAATTGTCGATCTGACGTCAGTTCCTTGCTTATAACCTTTTACTGGATCCCTTGGCTGAAGAGTTTTCTTTAAAAAAAAAAGTTATTGTTGTTCAATTACAGTTGTCTGCACTTACCCCCGCCCCCCTCCCTTCCCCAAGAAGAACTTTCTAAAAGGGAGATCCTAGGACCTCAGACCAGACCTCGTCAGGGTCCTGAGTCCACTGGGTGATTTTTATGTGTGGCCAGATTTGGGAAGAGCCAGTCTGCATTTTCTATCCAAGCTCCTTGGCATGCCTTACATGGTCCCTGTGTCCTGGCTCCTTGTTCTCTAAGAACAGTCTCTCACTCTTCTCTGCCTCACACGCCATGTTCTAGGAATGTCAGACAGCTTGTAATTCTCCATAGGCTTCATACCCCTGTGTTCAGGCCCAGGAACTCACTTTTATGTACTTGGGAGGTCCAGTCCTCTAGAAAGTTTTCCTTGGCCACATGCCCTCCCGTTCTTCCACCCTGCTGTTGCTAAGCACCCTTTCTCTTCTTCCCACTCACTCTATGCACCCCTCCACCAAAGTGTCTGTCTTATTATGTTTTAATGATCTGTTTAAAGTTCTGTCTGTTCCACCAGGATCCATCACAAGGCTAGGTATTCATTGTTTTTGGTTGAGCTGAATTGACCCTGGAGTCAGGAGATAATAATAGCCTTCTGAGGAATAGAAAGTGGTACACAGATGGTCAGATAGAAACTTTTCAATACTTTTGGACCTTTGTAGGCATCTGTGAGATTCAACTGCTTAGATATCAAGAGTTAATTTGGAATGAAGTGTGGAATAGGCACTTATTTTATGGAACTCATAAACATCATATAGGTAAAACCAGGAGTCATAGATGTTTGCCTGTTTAGTGGTTCTTGCAGGATTCAAATAAAGGATAATGTGCACTTCAGTTTATGCCAATCAAAATTCATGGCTTTCTAATATTTTAAAGGGTGATTGCAGGCATTTGTTATTAATTGTGTCTTTGTTATTTTGTGACTTCTCTACTAACTTTTTTAGGAGAGCAGCCATGGTTGGCAACCTTCTTGTCTAGAGTCATTGTTGAGTTAACTCCACTAGGCGTGAAATGCTCAGCCACTTACTTACCTTTGAAAACTCTTGTTGCCCAACGAGCTTGAAGTTCAGCAGTTGGGAAAATGGAACCCAGGGGTTCGATGAGACCAATGCAGGCAAGGGTTGACTTCTCCAGGTGAGGAGGGAACATATGCTTATACAGCAAGACCATATTATTCTCTACTTTAACAACTGAATCTTCAAGGAAGGGAAAAGAGAGTGCATAGCCTGTTGCAAAGACAATGACATCAATGTCCTCTTCCACCATCCTGTCTTCAAAGATGGCAGATGTTTCTGTGAGCTGTATCACTTTTGATTTCATCTTGACGGCTCCATAAAGTATATGGGTTGGTAGGTTATCATTTACTACAAATGCTTTCATAAGGTATCTGAAACACACAGAAGAAAACACTTAGAAGGGACATTTAAGGAGGAGTTGTGAACCCATTTGATGTTTTATGGCTTTGGCTCTAAAAATAAAGAGGTTGTTCCAATATCCATAAAACTTTCTAACTTGATTATTGGCTTGCCCCCAAATTTACTATTTGACTTTATTTTCATGTCACACATCTCCCCCCTCAACAAAGGGACAACAGGAAGGTGATGAGGGCAAGGGATGTTTCAAAAAAGGAAGCATCTCCGAGGGCTTAGATGAATTGCCAGGGCCTATGGTCAGTCCCTGTGTATTCCAGCGGTTGAGAGCCCACTGATGTTTCTGCCATTCTTTTCTGTTATCTACCTTCAATCATCTTGCTGTTCCACTTAATCTCTATCTGATCATAAACAAGAAAAGGGAAATATGTTAAATTTCCCATTAGTTTAGATAATTAGTAAGGAATCAGTGTGAAAATTAATATATAGAATTAAGTTTGGGGACATTTGTTAATGTCAAATATCCATCGAGTCTCTGTATGTGATAGCCTGGATGAGGAAGCAAAGTCTGCTTATATTTCTTAAATTCTCTTTCTTGGAGATTTAAGAACCATTTAGAAAAAATACCAGGCAATACATGCCGCATTTATCAGATCTCAGAATACAGCAGTCACGTAGTGCTTGTTGAAAGATTCTAAAGCTCCTCTTTTTTTTTTTTTTAAAGGGAAGGAGCTCATTATCAATTAAAGAAAAACAAACATCTTTAATGTTAGCTTGTGTTTATAAGGTCAGTGATGTATAAATTTGAGATGAACAGAGATTTTTTTTTTTTGGCAAGGAGACAGTGAGTGTGTTCTCAAAAGCTTCCCCGGGCGAAGAGCCCTCATGCTATGCAGACAGAGTCAGCAAAGCAAGAGTCCTCAGAGGGAGAACTGGACACACGCTTCCACCACAGTCCTCTGAAAGGAAGGTCATAGTCCCCTAAAGCAGCCCTTCCAGTGGTGGACAGCTCTCAGGATTAGTACATTCTTTCCATGACCTTGTTCTTGGAGTAGCTCATCCCATTACTACTTGTTCTTCTTAAGCATTTACCTTTTAGAAGGCATACAGAACACATTTGGGTTTCCAACTGAAGCACCTGTGATACCTACACTGTTAGGCTGCAGTTTGAACTAGCACATTGGCAATTTGGCCTTTTGTGAAGAGAGGCACCTCTGATGACTATGCTTGCCAATGAGTATCCCATAAGAAAAGCAAACTAACTTTACTTGTTTTGAGGCTCAAGGCCATAATTTTCATGGTTGAACCACTGATTCATCCGTTGTTCTGACATCCATTTTAGAACTATTCATGGCAGGACATTTCAGAGCATGGAGCTGAACCGGGTATGGTAGACCAGGTCCCAGGGGTAGCCATTGTCATACATACGGCTCATGACCCAGGAACCTTCCTTGGTGCTGAGGAACACCTGGTAAGCAAAAAGGAAGGCACATGAGGGCACTGTCCCTTTTGGGAGGAAGCCCCATATAGGTGATATATCACTTGTCTGGCCCCAGAAATTCCTGCATTGCCTTGTCTTAAAGATGCTTGAATGCCAAGTGAAGTAGGTTCCAGTTTTCACTGCAGCAATTTTACATAAAAGAAGTATCAGTGGTATTTACACAGATAGAAGAAGATTACAAGAGTCTTAGGAACTTTCATGAAAATGAGAAAATCTTTGGGCTCACACCAGTCACAAAATGTACCATATTTACAGTTGTAGTTTGGTGCTTCTTCCCTCTTCTTACCTTTTTACCTGCCCAAGTTTCTTTTATACTGAAGGCAAATAATTATAATCCTAGGAAATGTGCAATGATAACCCAATGACTACACAGGCATACGTGTGTGGGTCTGTATTTTTCTAGAGTGGGACTAATCAGGAGAGTCAACTTCCTCTCACACTTAAAAGAAATTTGTTACGTTTTGTAAGTGTTAAAATTCCAAACTTATACTATGATTCCCATTCTCTTCAAATGCACATCTGAGTCTTCTTTCTATTGTGTTCTTTACCTTGCTTACTCAGATTTCTCTCATTTTATATGTACACACACACATACATATGCACGCACATACATTTGTGTACACACACACAAATGTATATATATTTTGTATATATGTATCTGAATATATATCTGATATATCTGATATATATATATTCAGATATGTAGTTTACCTTGCTTATTGTTATTCCCCCATTGCCCAAATGCATATTTGACTTTCTCTCAAAAATTTATCTACCATTCCATGAATTCTGCTGCATAAGGCTATCCTAGATAAATACCTAACTATGATTCATATGTAAGGAAACCAGTTTACTTAGGAGTTTTAAAATCATCCACTCCAGACTGAAGACACCAGAACTTGCTTCCTAGGTTTGAATCCCAGCCACACCACTTACTGGCTGTGTTGCCTTGGGCAAGTTATTTCAACCTCTCTCTGCCTCAGTTTCTCTTTCTGCAAAGTGGGGGCAATAACAGTACCTGCCTCATGGTATTACTGTGCAGAATAAGTGATATAAATAAAGTACTTAAACTATTGTCTGTTAGTTATTATTACTTTGTAAATTTAGGGTGGGGGAGGAGGAGTTTCATAGAATGTCAGACATTAGGTGTAAGCCAGAATTTGGTGACAAATTTTGCTGGGAAGGGCCTCAACTCCTCAGCTTGTGAAGTAGGAACTGTATTCACTAGTGTTAAATCGTTGATCTGCATTTGGTAACATACTTGTATCCCAATATTTTCCTGTGGCTGCCCGTATGTTGACTTGACAATACTTTGATTACATATTAGAGATTATACTTAAATATTTCCATGAGTGTCTTCCTTGCTTCCTTGGCACTGACCAATGGGTGACTTTGACAGGTTCCAGTGTAAGCCCTTCATTAACCTGCCGAGGGCACACCATTTTTGTTTATCATGTTTGCTAGCTGGTATCTCAAGCCCTCCATGTGTGAGATTCAGGACAGGATAGTTTTTCTGGCTATGGACATGGGCACAGTAAGTCCTGTGTAGCCTGAAGGAGCCAGGAGGAGGAGGCTAGTGTACAAGTGATAGGGCTGCTGGGTCCAGGCCCTGTTGGGAGGGAATGCTTTGGAGAGAAAGGAACCCTAGCTATTTCTCATCTTTGCCTTGGTGTGTTCTGCTGAAAGGGGCTTATTTTCTGCTATTCCTAACCATCACTGTCAACATTATCAACTGTTGTAAGGTTTGATGCCTTGACAGCTCACTTGTGTCATTCCTGAGCAGGTGCAGAGAAGACAGTGGTTGGACGACCTCAGTGTACACCTAAAGGTCTATGATCTTGGTTGGGAGTCTTACTGTCTATTTACTCTTTCTTGTTGTGATCCCTGGATAATTGAGGGCTGTGTATATTTCAAATATAATTCAAATGTGCACTAAATTTCTAAATGAACCCTCCTACCTTTATATAATACATGAATGGGTCAACTTGTCACTAAGGCCTGTGGGTGGAAACAAGGCCCCTTAGGCTGGATGTCATCTGGTCCAAACTTCCCATTTTCAGACTCAAAGAATTGTATCCCAGAGAAGTGAAATGAGGCAGTATAGGCTACAGCTGATAGAGGAAGAGCTGGAGGTAAACTCTGGCTTCCTGACACCAAGAATTTTCTATGATGCCTTATAGAGCAACTGAGCACCCAACCAAGCAAGAAAACAAGCAACCAATCAACCAATTAATGAGTAAAGGAGCTATGAGTATACAGCTCAGATTTTTCAGTGTGCCCCACCCCCCTCCTCTCCCCCATGGTACAAGGTAAGCAGAAGGCACTGCACCTGAGCAGCCGCCTTGCTCAGCTTAACAGCAATGTCTGCGGCTGAGTTTCCCAGTCCAATCACCAGGATATGCTTCCCCTCAAATCCCTTGGGTTGCTTGTATTGGCGGCTGTGAAAATACTGGCCTTTGAACCTCTCAATACCTTCAGGAGGAGAAAAGAGAAGCCTGTTAATTATGTCAAATTAATTTCAACAAACCTGCATTGTCAGCTTTTCCTTCCTGGGGTCAATCATTTGTTTTGCCTCTTCCCCTCTTAGGGGAGTTCCAATAGCGAGGCTAATTGACAAACTCAAAGTGTAAACCATATGAGAAATGTTAGGTTAAGCATATGGTCCAGGACCAAAAGAGTTTCCAGGAACCTTCCCCACCAACCCTGTCTGTGGTCATGGGTCTGTGGAAAGGGCTTCCAAAGACAGAACAAAGTCACAGGTATTTGGCAGGATAAAAAGATGGCCAAGGTGGACACATGGCTAAAAGGGCTTCTCTAGCAGGGAACCAGTATAGATAAGAATTCTCTAAAATCCTAACTTTGGAGGAGGTTAGCTGGACTTCTGTGTAACAAAGACCGAAAGAGGTCAACAGAAGCAAAGATGGTGTTCAGAGTCGTTCTAGGTCTTTCCCTATCTTAGTACTGTGCCCAATTGCAATAGTTAACCCTGCCTGTCAATCCAAACTGCATGTAAAGTACCTAGACAGCTGCTCTGAAAAGCTGGGAACCCCCAGGCCTCACCTGGAAATGACTCGAGCGGAATGTGACGGAGGATGTGGTGGCCGTTGCAAACCATCACTGCGTTGAAGACAGCACTATGCTCCTTGCCTTTGCTCTCGGTGATGACCTCCCATGACCAGAGGTTGAGAAATCTGGGCGTTTTTTCACCGTCTGAGGACGGTTGTCTTAAATGAATATGGAGAAGGTGTTATTGAGAATGAATCTGGCACAAGAGGGGCCTTGTGCAGTGGCCTGGGAGTGTGGGCATGGGTAGAGTGCAATGTACGATGCTATTTATGTTTTTTCTGAATCCATTTCAAGTCAGTTAAGGCACAGACTGCTGAGCATGGCCTTCTCATTCTTTTTTGGCAGGGAGCTGCCTACCAAGGATGTGCTACTTTGTGCTAAAGGCCCGCTCAGCCGACTAAGAACTGGAGCAAGACTTGGGGGTGGAAGGTAAGCTCTGGGTAGGGTGTAGAACACATGTTTACTATTCAAGTGATGGCACAATCAGTATTTGTCAAGGACCCTTTATGAATCCACTTCTGTGCAGACAATGTATTAGAGAAGATGTTTGGGAAGCAGTTTGCATAGTGTCTGGCATATTGTCACACTCCAAATGGTACTTGTTCCTATTTTGTATTTTAAAAATAGGGTACTTCATGATGGCAGTGCTGGTCGTGATCTCATTTGTGTGAAATAATTGATTTTTTTTTAAAAAATGTAGCTCACTGGGTGTCTATGAGTTTCAAAAGTGTACATAGAGGTCGTAGGTGTGTTGTATTTAAGGAACAATGTCAAATGGAAGCAAGCTTTCCTCACGTTTAGAGGAATGGCAATATGCCTCTTGTTTGCAAGTGTTTTCAGTCTCTGAGGCCTGCTTTTCAAAGTTTCAGATATTTTTCAGAATGCTGCATTGGTAATGTTTGAGGCTGTTGCACTTGAAAATTGTAAAAGGAATGTTAGTACAAAGCTTATGAAAGTACTGTAACATGTCTCGGCATTTTCAGCTGAGAGGAAAGATTTCTGATTTGTAGTCCATAGTGGTATGTGAGCTAAAGTACTGTGGATTCTTGTATTCAAAATGTGGTTTGAGGACTTGGCTGGTGTAGCTCAGTGGATTGAGCGTGGGCTGCAAACCAAAGGGTCACCAATTCAATTCCTAGTCAGGGCACATGCCTGGGTTGCAGGCCAGGTCCCCAGTATGGGGCATTCGAGAGTCAACCAGACATTGATATTTATCTCCCTCTCTTTCTCCTTCCCTTCCCCTCTCTCTAAAAATGAATAAATAGAATCTTTAAAAAAATAGAGAAATGTTGTTTGAGGACTGACACCTTCAGTATTACTCAGGAGGTTATTAGTGATGCAACAGAGCTGTTTACATTTTGAGTTAGCCCTAACATCTTATGGTTTATACCAACTTAGAGACCATAAACAGAAGTGTGTTTTCCTAACCCCTCCAGGAAACAATTATAGCAGTAAAATAGGAAATAGCAGAAGTAGTTCTCTTGCAACTCTCACATGATCTTTAAAAGAATAGAGAATATAAATTACATATCATAAGAGGGTAATATATCCATTAAATATAGAGATAACAAGTGACAAAGACCTATAAAAGCTTCTGGAATAAAGAATCTGTCATTTATAGGATGGATCTACCAGGAATTTGGGAAAAACTACATCAGGTGGAACTGGACATTGTAATGGTACTTAACAAATACAGATTTCCACCAAAATCAGCTGTTATAAATTAATATAATATAAACCTGGGACAGAACTAAAATTACCAAGACACTGATATGTGTTAAAAAAGTAAACTCCATTAAGGGTTATTTATTCAGATGTGTAATTTAAATTTCCTAAGCACAGTTACTAGTTCTTAGAGTGTAGGCTATTGATACAAATTCAGCATGTTAAGTGAGTTTTTTTTTTTTTTTTTTGTTCCTGATGATTGATTTTTGAGGAAACACAGGAAGGATAGTTCTAATTATATTTCAAAGTGATCTGAACATCTTTACCTTGCAAGAGATTGTACAAAAAAAAATTAGCAAACGTAATTTCCACGGGCATCTTAGATGAATTGGGAACAGTGAGTTTCTTTAGCACATTTTCCTAAGAAGTTCTATTTACATAGAGAAGGTAAGAAACTGGTCCCTCATTAATAATGATTAAATAAAATTGTTGACACATGTTTATTTAAAAAATGAAATAGAAGTTTGATATTTTACATATGAGTTTTTAAGGGAAGTGAGGATAGGACTCTTCAGTGATTATAAATATGAGTTTAAAGGCAGTTTCACCATCAATATCATCATTCAGACCTTTACTCTTAACAGGTGATTTTTCTCTTCTGTCAATGCATACAATTTATAATGTCAGCGCAATGACATTCTCTTTGAGTTTTCTATCATGCCCTTATCTTTTGGCAAATAATTGGATTGGAATATTTTCTTTTATTCATAATTTCTTTAATTATCAGAGGAACTTCTTATTTAAATATGATCTGTTCTAATGCAGAGAAAACTATTCCCCCCAAAATGTAATACCTGGAATTGAATGTATTTTAGAA
Organism: Anoura caudifer; assembly: GCA_004027475.1. NCBI lineage: Eukaryota > Metazoa > Chordata > Mammalia > Chiroptera > Phyllostomidae > Anoura > Anoura caudifer. The sequence goes on from PVKU01000500.1 coordinate 202,988, forward strand.
GATTAAACTTCTTGGTAAAGATCCTGAAATACTCCAGGAGCTTCAAATTGGGCAGAAAGTTTGGAAAATCTTCAGGCATTGGAAAGTCACTGAAACAGGACATTTCTTTGCTCGTGCTGGTGATAACATATTTATAGATACTCGCTCGCCCATCATCCACATTTTCCTAAAAGATCAAATAAAAGTGATAATCATGCATTAAACAAATCCTTGGCCCCTACTCTTCTAGATCTAACCCCTGGGTGAGGTGGTCCCCTCTGGCGCAGTGTACACGATTGTCACCCTGTGTGGCGGGGCATATGTGAGGCCTTGCAGGGTGGCCCCCAGAGGGGCTATTACCATAGCAGGGCTGGGGAGTGGGAACCACCCTCCTTTGGCTATGTTTAGTACCACAGGTCTCTACTTTCTTAATGTCAGTCATTGCTACAACCAGCCCCTTCTGGAATTCCCCCTGGGGAGGCTATACCCACCTTCCACCCGTTTAATAAACCCTGGGACACTGGTCAGAGAACAAATTGGAGAATTTCAATTAAAATGAGTCCTTTGGGGGCCAGAGAGTTTTCACAACTTGGTTGGAATCCTTTCTCTTCACTCTATGCTTCTTGGCAATCAACCTTCCTTAAGCAATAAAAGTGAACAGCGCCGACACCCATTGAACCTTAAACTTGACTTTAGATGTTACCAAGTATGCTTTAGTGGAACCAGAGGTAGCACACACTATGGTTGAGTTTATAATTTCCTCTACAAGAAGTGCTCTGCTTAATGGTAATGTCTTTTATGTTAAATCAAGAACCAAGGATGAGTGATTCAATGTCCCTGAAATTAGCATGTTATCAAAGGGGCTTTTAGAAGAAAATTTAAATTATGCCAACCAAGAAGTCCTTAGTAGACAGTTTTGCCTAAGCAGAGACTAAGGCAAATCCAGGCAAATAGCAATTGCTATTATGACTCAGCATTAGGATGAGGTATAAAGAAATGTAAAGTTAATTAATTTAAATAAATGAAATTATTTTATATAAATGGCACTATAGTCTCTTCCACAGAATAGTAAATAAAGGAAAATAAATATTCAACTGTAATTGCATGACCACAATAAATCAATTGTGTGTGTTCTTTTCTCATCCTTATTCATAGAAAAGTCATTACTTCCCTGCCAACCATTAGATCATGGTTTCTTAGATTTTTGGCAGCAGTGAGAGAGGCTGCTCAGACTAGCAGAAGGAGCCTAGTCTTGGCAGTTAGACACAGGCTTAAGTTTGTTGCTTTCAGGCTGTGTGAGCCTGGACCGAATCAGTCCCCTCAGCTGTAGAAGAGGTGTGTGCCAGCTGCCCAGTGGTAGTGTCTGTTATCACTGAGGAGCTGTGAGCTCACTGCCCGCTGCAGTGTAGGAAAGGCCCTGGGGGAGTTGCTTGGATACCCCAGGACTGACACAGCCACACTCACTGTCACACCTGAGTTTTCTGGCATTTTCTGTACAAGAAGTCATATTCAATTTCTCTTTCTTTTTTAAATCCTCTCCTGAGGATATATTTAGTGATCCGAGAGAGAGAGAGAAACAGTGATGTGAGAGAGAAACATCAATTAATGGCCTCCCGTACACACCCCAGCTAGGGATCAAACCTGCAATCTAGGTATATGCCTTGACCAGGAATTGAACCTGCAACCTTTTGGTTACAGGATGATGCTTTATCCACCTGAGCTACCAGCTGCCAACTGGCCAGGGCTGTACTTGATTATTGTTGAACAAACTCAAAAAGAGTCTGGAGGCTTTGCTATAGATACATGATAAAGATTTTTTCAAGGGTCTTGAGATTTGCAAATAGGAAACACAGCTAGGCAGTGGCCAGAGAAAGAAGTGGCTAAAGAAGAAGGAAAAGCTAAGATTTCTTATAGTAACAAGTACATTCTTGAGAACAGTCAGTCCTGCACTGTTAGCCTCTGGATTGATCCAAGATGGTAATTCTCTAGGTGACAAGTTGTCTGGGTACATGAACATTCTTTCCTTAGTCCTTTAGGATCATCTGGAAGTTTAATCTATATGCAGGCATTCATCCAGGACTGGCAAGTTCAAAAGTTTAAGTTCCCAGGCCACTCCAAGTAAAGTAGAATCGTTTCCTCATTCCTCAACCTACTCGATCATGGTGATTTAGCAGCTTGGCTGTAGTGACTCCACTTTATTTCTTCATTCTGTTCCTCAGTTTCAAAGAGTAAACTGTGGGATCTTGCCTCTTTTATACATAGAATGCTCTTTACATGTATTGTGTTTCACAGCTTATTAGTATCCATACGAGTTACTGAGCTAAAACAGTATTTGCTCTCAGGTCATATCATTTAGGAGCGATATGCAGAGCCTTGCTGAGTGTCCGTCTAAGTCTGTAAAGACCCTCCTCCCTTCCCTCACACCTTCCTTCTCTCCATCTTCCCATCAACCCACCCATTTATCCACCCACCCACCCTCTAAGGCCAACTCAGGCTAGTGGTCAGATGCCTCTTTTCATGAGCAATGTGTTTATATTTCTTATGTTATTTTTCCAAAAAGTTTGATCTTCCAAAATATATTCAGTTCCAGAATCAAGGCTCAGATGATAATTTTGTTGCAATTTCAAGTGGTTTGGCAAAAACTAGTCAGATTAGGGTATGCCATCTTTCTAGGTGATTAGAGTTTGGTGTGGTGGTGGTGTTACTGTATGTTAAGTATTAGGATGTGAAGAGAGTTTGTATTAAAATATGAAGTGGTTTCTGTGTCATATACAAAGATACACTGATCTGAACTCTGGACAAATAATAAATCGTGGTACTTCTATTTTCAAACATTAGCTTCAAATTGTAAAATCCTAGAGTCAAATGGATGGTGTAAACTCTTTTGGGATGGCTCCATGTGATTGCATACAACATGCTCAGCAAGGCTGAATGTCTGAGTTTCTCATGCAGCCAAGTTCTCAAAATCAGAAATATTTCATAAAGCAAAAAAACAAAAAACAAAAACAAACCAACAAAAACAACCCACCCTAGTTTTTCCTCAGGACCTGACAATTTTATAGGTAGTGCAGAACAGAGTCAAAGACAAGGGCTCCGGAATTACAGGGGGTTGACACCCTAATTCTGTGACCTTTAATGGCTTTTTTAACCATGACAAAGTTACTTAACTCAGTTTCCCCTGTAAAATGGGGCTTATTAATAATTCCAATGTCAGATAAAATATAGAAAATTCTGACTTCTGGCCAAGATGGAGTCATAGGTAGACACACCGTGCCTCCTCACACAATCAAAATGAGGACAACAAAAATTTAGAAACAAAATAGCAACAGTACTGACAGAAAATTGAACTGTATGGAAGTCCAATAACCATGGAGTTAAAGTAGACACATTCATCCAGACCGGTAGAAGGGGCGGAGCCAGGTGGCAAGGCAGAGAAGGGTCCTGGCAAAAAAAAAAAAAAGCGGTGGCTGGTGGACTCTGGGTGCTCATGCAGTGGCTGGTGGACCCAGTGAAGCAGCGGATTGTGGAGGGGCTTGGTGTGCAAGGTGGCTGGTGGAACCAGGCAGTCCCACATTCGCACGCAGATAAACCAGGTGAAACTGGGGAGTGAGACAGACCGCACAACCCAGGGTCCCAGTGCAGGGAAATAAAGCCTCAAAACACCAATTGAAAACACCTGTGGGGGTTGAGGTGCCGGGAGAGACTCCCAGCCTCAGAGGAGAGTTCGTTGGAGAGACCCACAGGATCCTAGAACGCACACAAAACCACACACCTGGGAGTTAGCACCAGAAGGGCCCAGTTTGCTTGAGGGAAGTAGGGGAAGTAACTGAAATCTGCCAGAGAGTGGAGCAAGCACCATTGTTCCCTCTCGGACCCCTGCCCCACATACAGCATCACAACCCAGTGACTGGGTTGCCCCGCCCTGGTGAACACCTAAGGCTCCACCCCTTACTATGTAATAGGAGTGTCAAGGCAAAAAAAAAAAAAAGCCCACATGAAAGAACAGATCAAACCTCCAGAAAAAAATGCAACTAAGTGACAAAGAGATAGCCAAACTATCAGATGCACAGTTCAAAGCACTGGTAATCAGGATGTTCACAGAATTGGTTGGATTTGGTCACAAATTAGATGAAAAAATGAAGGCTGTGCTAAGTGAAATAAAGGAAAATGTACAGGGAGCCCATAGTGATGGGAAGGAAACTGGGACTCAAATCAATGGTGTGGACCAGAAGGAAGAAAGAAACAACCAAACAGAAAAGAAGGAAGAAACAAGAATTCAGAAAAACGAGGAGAGGCTCAGGAATCTCCAGGACATCTTTAAATGTTCCAACATGTGAATTATAGGGGTTCCAGAAGGAGAAAAGGAAGAGCAACAGGTGGAAAAGTAATTTGAACAAATAATACAGGAGAATTTCCCCAATCTGGCCAAGGAAATAGACTTCCAGGAAGTCCAGGAAGCTCAGAGAGTCCCCAAGAAGTTGGACCCAAGGAGGAACATACCAAGGCACATCATAATTACATTAGCCAAGATTAAAATGAAGGAGAGAATTCTAGAAGCAGCAAGAGATAAGCAGACAGTTACCTACAAAGGAGGTCCCATCAGACTGTCAGCTCATTTCTCAAAAGAGACCTTCCAGGAAAGAAGGGGCTGGAAAGAAATATTCCAAGTCATGACAGGAAAGGACCTCCATCCAAGATTGCTCTATCTAGCAAAGCTTTCATTTAAAATGGAAGGGAAGATAAAGTGCTTCTCAGATAAGGTCAAGTTAAAGGAGTTCATCATCACCAAGCCCTTATTATAATGAAATGTTAAGGGGATTTATCTAAGAAAAAGAAGATAAAAAACATGTACAGTAAAATGATAGCAAACTCACAATTAATAACAACTACACCCAAAACAAAAGCAAAAACAAACTAAGTAAACAATAGAACAGGAACAGAACCACAGAAATGGAGATCACATGGAGGGTTAGCAACAGGGGTGTGGGAGGAGGAGAGAGGGGGAAAGGGTACAGGGAATAAGTAGCATAGATGGTAGGTAGAAAATAGACAGGGGGAGGGTAAGAATAGTGTGGGAAATGTAGGAGCTAAGGAACTTATAAGTATGACACATGGACATGAACTAAAGGCAGGGAATGTGGGTGGGAGAGGGTATGCAGGGTGGAGGGAAGTGAAGGGGGGAAAATGGGATAACTGTAATAGCATAACTAATAAAATATATTTAAGAAAATAAAAAAAAATAAAGAAAGAAAAAAAACCCCTCTCGAATACTAGTATATTGCTTTGAGAATGACAAAAATAATGGGCTGCAAAACAGAGCCCTAGGGAGAGCTTCTGGATGCTCCTGGCTTTACCATGTAGGTTAGAATGGGACGACCTGGGAGACATGCCCCAGTCTAGTGCTTGGTCCCTGCCTGGCTGCATGGAGTAGTTGTGATTGGACTGGCTCAGGGAACCCTCAGTCAAGCCCTGCTGTAGCTGTGATTTACCCTGCAAGAGCAGCACAACCTATGTAGGAAACGAGAAGAGTTCATGTACTTCGAACCTCCACAGTCCTGCAATGTCTTCAGTCCTCTCAAAGCAGGTGGGCATGAGTCCCTCATCCACACAGCACTTCAGAGAGATCAGGCCACTGACTCCAGCTCCAGTCACTGCCACTGTCTTTGCCATGGTCCCCAGTCACGGAGTTGATCAATCAGTGCTGCTACAGTGGTGCAAAAGGAAAGGAAGATGGTATGGTGTGCCCGAGTGTTGGGCTCTAAAGGGCAGTGGTAATTTAATAAGCAGCTGGAATGGAATAAAATACCTTAGTAGTCAACTTCCAAAGTGTCATGGGCTTTACTGCAAGCCTTGTTGACAAAATCTTGGTTTAACAGTTAAAATGCAACCCATTTAGCAAAGCCAAGTGATCAATGGCATAGTTCTAGGGAGATGAGCCAAATCCCCAATTACTTTCCCCATAGTTGAGAGTTTCAGAGTTTAGAGCTGAGCTTTTCCTTGTCAGCCTCTTCCTTACCTTTGTTGAAGCCTTTTGGCGCAGTCTGTCTGCCACAGCAGTGTGCCTTGTGGGTTGTGTGCTTGGAGGCAGTCAGGAGGGTTTTTAAGTATTGGAGGAGGCAGTGAGTAAAGGGCGGAGCTTCTCCCTCCAGCATTCTGTCAGCTGAAGCTCCAAGGACTGTGGTAATTGTGAAATCAAGCAAGGAACCCGTATTCGGAGGTCCGGGTAGTGGTACAGCATCTTTATAGTAACCATGTTACATGTGCACTGGTCAACAGACACATGAAAAGACATCACGGATCCTTAGGGAAATTTAAAGTAAAATCACAGTGAAATATCACCTCTCACCTGCCATATTGGCTACTATCAAAACAGCAAAGAGTTACGGGCATTGGCACAGATATTAAGACAAGGGAAACCCCTGTGCATTGTAGGTAAGATTACAAATTGGTGCAGCCACTATGGAAAACAGTAGGAAGGTTCCTTCAAAAGCTAAAAATAGAACTACCGTATGACCCAGCAATTCCACTTCTGGGTATGTATCTGAAGAAAATTCAAGTGCTAGTTCAAAAAGATATATGCATTCCTGTATTTATTGCACCATTATTTACAATAGCCAAGATGTGGAAGCAACCCAAGTGTCCATCATTAGATAAATGGACACAGAAGATGTGACACACACACACGCACGCACACGCACATCGATATTACTCAGCAATAAAAAAGATATTTCATCATCAGTAATGACATCTTGCCATTTGATACATGGATGGGCCAAGAGGGTATTATGGCAAGTAAAATAACTCAGACAAAACCATATGATTTCACTGATATGTGGAATCTAAAAAAAGAAAGCTAATGGAAAAACAAAACAAAAATAGTTACAGGCTCATAGATCCAGAGAATAAACTGATAGTTGCCAGAGGGGAGGGGGTTAGGGGTGTCGGTGAAAAATATGAAGGAGAATAAGAGGTACAAATTTTCAGTTATAAAAGAAATGTCACAGGCTGTAGTATACAGATCAGGTAATATAGTCAATAATATTATAGTAACTCTGCATGGTGACAGATGGTTACTATACTTACTGTTTTGATCATATCATAAGGTATATAAATGTTGAATTACTATGTTGTACACCTTAAATTGATATATCATATTCCAACTGTACTGTAAAAATTAAAAAAAATAGTTTCTTTTGGTTCTGATAACTTGAAACTGAACAGTTTCTTAACTGTTAGCCTTCCGACCAATCTGATTTAAAAATAGGGATTATCGTTGGTAATGACCTGGTAAAAAAGATGTTATATATTCAATTTGTTAATGAGTTTGCCTGCTATAGTCCTTACTCTGGATCAGGTGTGTCAAACTCATTTAAACTGGGGAGCCACATCAATCCTGCAGTTGCCTTCAAAGGGCCAAATGTAATTTTAGGACTGTATAAATGTAACTACTCCTTAACTAGGGGCAAGGAGCTCGGCCCTGTCGCCAGGTAGGAACAAGGTGCTGGGATGGATAAAACAAGGTAGAGGGCTGGGTTTGGCACCTGTGCCCTAGATTCAGTCCGAAACACACCCACATACCTGCATGTTATTCACATTCACATACACGCAAACAAGGATTTCAGATGTTGTCCAGCTAAGTGCCCAGCCCCAACAGAGAAGGGTCCTTTGAGTTAGCACGTCCGAAGCCCCTTGTCAGTCCTCAGTGTTCTTTTGTTCTCCTCTAATTTTGTATAATTGGTGAAGATGAGGGAAAGGGGTATACTTATGTCTGTTTACTATACAGGACCAGGTACACAACTTTTATGTAACATTCTATCAAATTCAGTTTGATGAAAATTAACATTGTCCATTTGCCTGCATAAGATATCAACAGGGTCAGTTTGCTAAAGAAATTTCTAGCTGGCTCAAATGTTCTGGGTCTGGAGGGTCTCACTGCACCTAGCCACACTTCCACCAGAGCCTTGGTTGGGGAAAATACCACACCCCTGTTGCGGCTGGGCCCGGAAGGAGACTCCCGTACCCTGAAACATGTTTCTGAAGCACAGGCACCCCCACTCAAAGTATCATTTTTCTGGTTTCCCCCACTTGTCTCTGTAAGTTTCTAGACTTATTTTTTCATATCATATGAATATCCAGTTGTCCCAGTGCCACAGGTTGAAAAAAACTGTCCTATCTCCATCAAATTACTTTACATAAAAGAACAAATTCCTGGAAAGACACAGACTGCCAAAGTTTTTCAAAGAAGAAACACATAACCTGAGTCATCTTACATCTATTAAAGAACTGGAAATCATAGTTTAAAATTTTTCCTGCAAAGTCTTTCAGGCCAAGATAGCTTCACTGGTAAATTCTACCAAACATTTAATAAAGCTATAATGCCAATTACACACAACTCTTCCACAAAATTAAAGGGAATAGAATATTTACAACTCATTTTGTGAGGCCATCATTACATGGATACCAAAACCAGACAAAAATATTATCAGAAAATACAATACAGATCATTTTCCCTCATAAACATTTATGCAAAAATTCATGGCAAATGTTAATGACTATAATCCTACAGTATATAAAATGGATAATATATCATGACCACATAAGGTGGATTTCAGGAATGCAAGGTTGGATTTCTAGGTGATGGCATTTACCATATTTATAAACTAAAGATTAAAAATCATACAAATTTCAATGATGCAGAAAAAAAGCATCAGACAAAAGCCAACATCTGTTCCTGATAAAAATTGTCAGCAAACTAGAAATTAAAGGAAACTTTGTCAACTTAAAGGTCATTTATGAGATAATCTACAGGTAACATTACTTAATGACTGAGTGCTTTATTCCTGAGATCAGTGACAGGGAAAGGATGAGTGTTCTCACCACTTCTGTTCAACATTATACTGCAGTTTCTACCAGTGGAATAAGGCAAGAAAAAGAAATAAATGACACCCAAATTGGAATGGGAGGAAAAAAAAACTATCTTTATTTTCATATAACATGACTGTCTACATAGGGCACATTATTGCATTTCTATATGTTAACAATAAACAGTAGGAAATTGCAAAAATTAAACTACTCTTTATAATAACATCCCACATGTGAAATACTTAGGGTAAACCTGACATAGAATGGGAGAGACTTGTACACTAAAAACTGTAAAACAGCTGAGAGAAATTAAAGAAGATCTAAATAAATGGAAAGATATAGTGGGCCATATGCTGGGAGACTCAACATGGTTGTGATGTCGATGGTCCCCATGACAAAACAGCCTTTAAAATGTTTATTAAACTTCATTCAGCCTGCAAAGCTGACTGCCCACTGCCATTCACTCTCCCATCTCCTTTATCTACAGCATCTCCAAACTTGCCAATTCAGCATGTGGAAAGCCTTTGAGAGTATATATTCTCATGAGGAAGGAGATGCTGAGTAGTTTTCATTTTATTTGGACTTGAAATCAAATGGGCCAGAATTAATTTTTACCTCTGCAGGAAGGGAAAGAGCAGCTATGAGATTTTATATGAGTACATGAATAGGCATATTGATACTTAAACTTGTAGGCTGAACTCTGAGACCCAAAGGACTTTCTCATTAATAAAATGTAAGGAGAACAGACAGAAGAAGCAGTGGGAATAAAAACATTTTAAGCAAGTTGTAAAAAGGTTGGGGTCTGTGAGCTTCACTGACAGCTCTTGTCCTGATTGGCTTCACTGTCCGGTCCCATTGGGTCAAGATGGCCTTCCTGGCCCCATCCCACCTCCCTGGTCCCATAAGTCGGAACTGATAGGGGCTACAAGGACCGAAGTACACCTGCAGGGCCAGCTGGGGGTCTGTCAGGAAGAGCCACGGTATGTTAGGCTTGGCCCCCATGAAGGAGCCCAGCTCGTCCATGTATGTGATGTAATCTGTCAGCAAAGTCTGGCTCTGGCCAAACCTGAGGAAAGAAAAGAACGTATAGCAGTGAGTTGTAAACAGAAGCACCAATTTCTTACTTTCTACCTCAGAAAATTAGCATTTTAGTGGGCACCTCCAGTAATAGCCCCCTCCTCTCTTTTGCCACAACATTAAATGTATCATTTGTTTTTTTGGCTGTAAATGAGCTTTTAGTTTTCTCTCCTTCCTAATCTCTATCCAACTTTGATGTGGTTTGGGGCTTTTGGGGTTTTGGTTTTTAAAATTTATTTTTAACCATAGTTGACATACAATTTAATACTCTTTAGGTCCATCCATGTTGTTGCACATAGCCAGATTTTATTCTTTTTATGCCTGAGTAGTATTCCGCTGTACAAACAAACCACATCTTCTTTATCCAGTTGTCTCTTGATGGACACCTATGTTGATTCTATTTATTGCTATTGTAAACAACGCTGCAATGAACATAGGGGTGCATTTATCTATATAGATTATTGTCTTCATTTTTTTTTTCAGATAAATACTGCAAAGTGGGATTGCTGGGTTTTACTGTAGGTCCTTTGTTAATTTGTTGAGAAATCTCTATGGATTTCCATAGTGGGTGCACCAATTTATTATCCTAGCAACATTGCACAAGGGTTTCCTTTTCTCCACATCCTCACCTGCACTTGTTATTTGTTGTCTTTTTGGTAATATCCATTTTGAAAGGTGCGAGGTGATATCTCATTGTGGTTTTGAGTTGCATTTCCCTGATTATTAGTGATCTTGAGCATCTTTTCATGTGTCTGTTGACCATCTGTATGTCTTTGGAGAAATGTCTATTTAGGTCATTTGCTTGTTATTTAATCAGATTGTTTGATTTGGGTATTGAATTGTATATTAACACTCCTATTGGATATATCATTTGCAAATATCTTCTCCCATTCAATAGGTTGTGTTTTCATCTTATTGGTGGTTTCTTTCACTGTGCAACTGCTTTATTTTTTTAATTACATTTATTGTTGTAGCATTGGTTCATAACATTGTATACATTTTAGGTGTACAACTTTATTATACAACATCTGTATACTCTGTTGTGTGCTCACCACCCAAAGTCTAGTCTCCTTTGCCTACCTTGTATTTAAACCTGTTTACCCTTTTCATCCTCCTCCAACCGTCTCCCCTTCTGGTAACCAACATTCTATTGTCTGTATCGATGAGTTTCTGTTTGTTGTATAAGCTTTTTACTTTGATGTAGTCCCATTTGTTTATTTTTTCTTTTGTTGCCTTTACCTGAGGAGTCATATGTTGGGAACTGACCTGCCTGATATCAGAAGCTGTAACCCCTCCATGGCTAAGTTGAGTGAGTGACATTTGGACCATAAGCCACTAAGGAGACAAAGCTTATCTCCCTGGTAGGGTTGCTGCCTCTGCTCCTTTTACTGCACCCTGCCTGGCCCCCAATGCTTGATTGGTTAGCCAGTGATGGGTAGGATTCCTCAAGGGAGGATGACCTAAGACAGGCACTATCATGGGGGCCCCAGGGAAGGACTTGGGGGGCTATAGAAAAAGGGGTGATGGACCCTCACCCCTCAGCTTTGACATAGCCTGAGTCCACATTCTGTCTGCAAGAAGTCTCCTAATCTCTTGGCTGCCTTACTTCCCCTGCCTGACTTAAGCCTGAAACAATGCCTTAAGCCTGAAACAATGCAGGAAGTGGGAGCCACCCTATGTCAGAAAGGGTGGGTTCCCTAGGGTGATCAGGCCTAAGAAAGAATGCATAAAATCCTATGAAACCTACTTTGCTAATACCCTCAATTTAAATAATAAGGTGCCAAGCAGGAAGTGAGTTTGTTCCCCAAAGTTTTCTGGCCCTTTAAGTATCTGACACTGGATCAGAATAAGCCCACAGAGTTCTTTGAATGTTATCCATTGTTTAATCATTTCTGCCTGACAATGATTGATGAGCTTTATTCCTATGCAAATTGAATCCCATAAAAGCCTGTCAAGGCAAGGGTTGGGGCACTCTCCCCTTGAGACAGTGGCTGAGATGCTCCAAGGCTTTTTCTCCTCTTGAGAGAGAAGCCATACCGTCCCTTTTCCTCCACAGGACTCAGTAGTCTGTGTGAATTTGTCTCATATCTCATCCATAACGCTGCAGACACTGCGGGCCAGTGTCCACATCAGACATATTTAAAAAATATTGCAAAGACAGATGTCTAGCCATTTATTGTCTTTGTTCCCTCCTTGCCCCTCTCCTCAGAATTATCTTATTCCTTGGATCTCATTTTTTCTTTGCTCTTACTTTTAAATCTGTTTCATTGTGTACATTTCTTTTTTCCTTTTTATTGAATTTGTTGGGGTGGCACTGGTTAATACAATTATACAGGTTTCAGGCACATAATTCTACAACACAGCATCTGTATACTGTATTGTGAGCTCATAATCCAGAGTCATGTCTCTGTCTGTCACCACTTATCCCCCTTATACCCTCATCCACCTCCCTCCATCCTCCCCACCTGCCATTCACCACACTGTTGTCCGTGTCCATGATTTTTTCTCTCTTCTCTCTCTCTTTCTTTTTTTCTTTTGCTGCCTTTGTTTTCTTATAGGAGTTTTATGGTTTTAGGTCTTAGTCTTTGAGTTCATTTTTGTATATGGTATAAGAAAATGCTCTAATTTCAGGTTTTTTTTTTTTTGTCATGTATCTGTTTTGTTTTCCCATTATTAAAGAGACTGTTTCCCCCCCACTGTATAATCTTTCCTCTGTTGCTATAGATGAATTGACCATATACACGTAGGTTTATTTCTGGGACCTGTATTCTGTTCTATTGATTTATGTATCTGTTTTTATGTCAGTATCATACTGATTTGATTACTGTAGGTTTGTAGTATAGTTTGAAACCACAATACATAATACCTCCAACTTTGTTCTTATTTCTAAAAATTTCTTCAATTATTCAGGGTCTTTTGTGGTTCCATATAAATTTTAAGGTTATTTGTTGTAGTTCTGTGAAAAACACCTTTGGTATTTTGATAGGGATTGCACTGAATTTGTACATTGGGTAGTATGGACATTTTAATGATGTTAATTCTTTCAACTTATGAGTACTGTGTATCATTCCATTCATTTGTGTCTTCTTCGCTTTTTTCCATCAATGTCTTATAGAAATCTCAGTACAGGTCTTTCACTTCCCTGGTTACATTTATTCCTAGGTATTTTATTATTTTTGATGCAATTATAATGGGATTGTTTTTAAATTTCTCTTTCTGACAATTTGTATTTGAATATAGAAATGCAGCACATATCTGAATATTTTTTTTTGTATCTTGTAACTTGACTGAATTCACTAACTCAATTTTTTTGGTGAAATCTTTAGGGTTTTTTATACAGAGTATTACATTGTTTGCAACTAGTGACAATTTTTCTTCTTCCTTTCCAATTTAGATTCCTTTTATTTCTTTTTTCTGTCTGATTGCTGTGGCTAGGACAGCCATGTGGTTGATGAGAAAGGAGCTCTAGAAGAAAGTGTTACAGTTGTTTTTCAATCCCAGAACTACTGGCATTTGAACTGGATATTTCTGTGTTTGGGTGTGCTGTCCTGTATACTGCAGGGTGTTTAGCAGCATCCCTATTCTCTACCCATTAGATGCCAGTAACATGTCTTTTTTACTTGTGATGGCCAAAAATGTCTCCAGACTTTGCCAAAGCCACCCCTGTTTGGGAACCTAGTGTTATGCAGGAGAAATGTAATGGCTCTTATCTGCCCACGCAAGACTGTTTAATTATAGCTAGTGTTCTGTTTGTTTCATTAGCAAGTACAGTCTCTTACCACTTGAGTTTCTGCCTCATTTTCTTATCAATATCATCCATCATTTCCTTTGTAGTTGGCAGGGTACATGAGCCTATGAAAGAAATAAAGAGAGAAACATTGAAAAAGACAAATCAGAAATGTATAATGACACAGAATGCATTTTATTCTGTAGTTATGAACAATATCCCTAAAAGATTTTATATCAACTGTACTTGAACAACAATAAAAAATTTTAAAAAAATTTGTTTCAGTACAAAAATAAATAAGTAAAAAGAAGGGGGAAAAGATTGTGTATCTAGAGGAACTGTTTCTGGTATTTCTAGTAGAAAACAGTTCACAGGAATGAAGATCTGAGAAGCCCATGAACTTGCTCCGGAAATGGCGAAGCTGCTCTGCAGTGAGATAGTGACAGCAGAAGAGTTTGTAGCTTCGAATCACCCAATCTCCTATTCCTGTGATGTCATATAGGGCCCAGTCTTCAATGTACTCAGGAACACTCCATGTGCATAACATCTGAACAGTTCCTTCATGTTTCTTGTCAGTGTTGTCTTATTAAGGATCCTCTCAAGAAATAATCTGGTGCAGTAGCTCACTCTTAAGGTACATGGCAATTAAAATGGGACAGTGGAAGGGAGCATGGTTTTCTCAGAATCAGCCTGTAGCCAAGGAGGATATTTTAAGGTATATGAATATCGAATCACTATGTTGTAATAGTGATATGTAATATGACATTGTATGTCAACTGTAATTGAAAAATAAGTTTTTTAAAGTGAGGGCAGCACGATTTTTTTATTTTGTGTGTGAATTTTACTACATCAGTGGAGGCTTTTTCTGATCTCTGATGTCAGCTCACTTGCCTTTTAACAATGGTGAGAATTTATTGTGGCATCCACAGTGGACGAACACATCCCAGCTCTTGTTAGCATCTTGTCTCAGCCTGACGGTGCCCTGTGATCACATGGTGGCTGTGCTTCTACTAGAATTTTGATCGATGTTGTGTCCTAAGTGCCAAGATAGAGCCTGGCACATAGTAGGTACTCATCAGTATTTGCTGAATGAATAAATGACACCCTTTGTTTCATGTAAAAATTTTTTTTGGTTTATAAACTGTATCCAGTCTTCCTACAATACCTCAGGCACAAGGCACTGCTGTGCCATTCAAGAGAAAAGACAGTGGGAACATTTAACAGGGGAGTGCCCTTACAAAAGCTTACACAACAGGGCTATTACGGTAATGCTCCCTTGTGGTCCTCTGGCAAGAAAATCTTATTTATCCACAACATTTTTAGAAAGCACATACATAAGCTCTATGATTAACATTTTCTTCATTACCTATAGTCTCAGTTTTTATAGAAGGTATGCTAGGTAAGGTATACCTGTATTGGCCAGGACTCTTGAACCCTTGAATAAAAGGACACTTTCAATAACAATGATAATCAGTATCATTGGAGTAAATTAAATCACCATATTTGAGACATTGCTTTTTTCTGTGTATTTCTTGTATTCTTGACTTTCTCACATAAACATACTTGTAGTCCCCGGAGACCACGGAGCTGAGAGTGGAGGGATGGGGAGAAGATTGTCCGTAGAGTAGAAGTGACCTCATGTTGTTACTCTGAAACAAGTGGACAGCAAAAAGGCCTCCAGCATGTCTCTGGGCACAGACTTTCCAACCTTCTCAATGTACTTGGCCATTTCAGTGACTCACTGCTATTCTTCTCATGCTTAAAGCCTTTCAAAGTCCTTTCAATTGACTCACCAGAAGTCTAAGCTCTTTAACAGGTTATACAGCCCTCCACTCACCAGCTCATTCCTCCGTTTCTTGCCACCCCCTGCCTCTGATTCATATTCCCTCACGCCAAACTGTTTCTGGGTCCTTACCCACTCCATGAAGTTCCTCACATTTATCCCTTTGCTCATGCTATTCCCTTTTCCTGGAATAGCTCACTGCCCAGCTGCCCTTGCCGGAACAGCCTACAGTTTCTTGCATTGCAGCTGGCATTCCTCTCACCCTGTTTCAAGCTCTCTGAGGTCAAGGAGCATGTCTGTCTTGTTTCCCTTGCTATCTCTAGCACCTAGCATAGTGCTTGGTATCTACTAGATGCTTAATAAATGTCCACTGACTGAACAAACGAGAGACAGAATGTCCCACCTACCTGAGAACACTTTAGTGGCCCAGCGGGCTTGCTGGTCAGTGGTGGGGATGGCAGCCCCGAGGGACTGGATGAGGCCAATCACAGCCAAGGTTGGCTTCTCCATCACAGGGGGGAAAATGCCTTTAAACAAGGTGACCTCGTCATTTCTGCTCTTGATGATAGAGTCATCAAGGAAAGGGTAGGCATAAGTATAGCCTGTGGCAAAGATGACAGCGTCAATGGCCTCAAACGTGGTCCCGTCCTCAAACATGGCTGAGGTCTCCTTGAACTCTGTCACACCGGGCCGGATGGACAGGGTGCCACACAGGATGCGTGACGGGAGCTCATCATTGAACACAGGCTCTTTCCTCAAGGTGCTGTGAAGAAACAAGAGTCACAGGCCTTTGCTGTGCAGTGCCTCGTTCCCAGGGGATCCCCACAACAGCCCATAGCATGGAGACCAAATTTGAGCAGTTAAGTATCGGCTCGAGGATACCCAGGCTCTCTTCCTCTGGGCAGTTCCTCCCCTGTGGCCTGGAGCAGACCTTAAGGACATCTGTCTGAGCTGCTTCTTGTGGCTCCTGGCAACTTGGAGATTCTCTTCTGGGTGCCTACACTATTTGAAGACTCGCCAATGCGTTAGAATGAAAGTAATTCCTAGACATAATAAAATGGTTAAGAAGGCTTACTCTGGAGCCAGATGATACACATGCATATCCTGGCTCCACTCTTACTAGCTGCCACTTGCCTGTATTTGTTTCCTTCAGGGTAAAATGGGGATAGTCTAGAATCTACCTGATATGGTTGTGAGAATTAACAAGTGATCATCTGTAAAGCACTCAAGAGAGTGCTTGGCATGTGTGAGCATCATTATTGTAGGTGAACTATGATTGTAACCAAGGTCTCTCATCGTGCGTGGGGAAATCAGATGTGCTGTGGCCAGATGTCGTGTTGCCATGCTTGGTTTCCTTTCATCAGCTGTGGTCCCAAAAGAAAGCATAACAACTTGGGTGCTGTACTTCTGTTCCCATAATTCTAGGAGTGGGTTGTGTGTGTGCCTGCGCACGCGAGTGTGTGTGTGTGTGTGTGTGTTTGATGACATTCTTCATTTTGAGTTAAGTTTCCTTCAGGGATTTGGGCATTTCTTTTATCTCAGACCCTGAGGAACTTTATTAATCTTAGAATTTGTTTCTACACTTCCAAACTGCTCTCTACCTCTATAACCCTGAAGCTTCTTCCTTTACCTCATAAGGTGACAGAAAGTAGGCCACACAATGAAACCTGTTTTTCTCTCCCCTCCTCTACCTCTGCTGTTTAAGGCAGGGGTGAGAGCGTGTCAGTTCCTTAGGGTGTTTGGAGCCCTTTCCGAGAGGGAGCTTAGTTATGGGGAGTGGATTTCCAAAACTATGTTTTAATCATCTGAGGGATAAGGCCAACATGCAATTTGCAGTTTCCTTTATAAGACAAAAAAAAAAAAAAAAAAAAAAAGGTAACCAGCTCAAGATTTGAAACTTCTATTGCATTAAGCATAATTTTAAATGTGTGAAATCACCATTGTTTTCTTTTAGGGATCTAGCTGTCTACCAGACTAGGGAGGAGTGAGGGTTTAGCTCCCAAGCCTGGCATTTGCTATTTCAATTTCCAGATCTCTCTTATTTTTCCTTAACCTGCTTCTCTAAACACAATGAAACACTTTTGCTAGCATGGGCCAAAGATAAAGTTTCTTTGCAAATCCTTTCTTTTCTTACCCACTTAAATCTTTTTTTAATTGATACAGTGATTCTTCTACCTAGAATACCTTTCTCATTAACAGGTGTTGGGCTGTGTCTCCATAGAAAATACATGCATGAAGCATGCTAATTTCATTGACTTTATTAGTTCTGTGATCTCAAATGCCTGAGGTGCCCCAATACTTCCTGACTGTCCTGCAAAAACGCCAACCCGTCCGCGATGGAGGAGCTGTGCACTTTTGTTTTGCAACTTCCTACTTGCCGAGACATGTCAGGTAACCCTACTTTGTTATTGTTCCTTAGGAGCATATTAGAAAATTTGAGACTATTAAGAACCAATATTTTGTGAAGCTTTATAGTTTACAAAGTGAGTCTTATATATTTTTTTATCTTACAGAATACCACAACAGTCTTGAAGAATAGGTATATTATTATTATTTCTATCCCCATTCAACATTAAGTATGGACAAGATATTCCTCAAAACACTGTAATTTGTGAATTGGCTCAGCCCTCCAATGTCTGTCTAGGTTGTAGCTACCACAACTGAATCCTGCATGGCAAGGTGATTGAGCTGCTTGCCCCTTTCCTGTTCCCTGATTCTTCCACATGCCTTTCTCCTCTAGACTAATTTCAGGAAGATTTTTATTCAGCCATGGCCTCTGGGGATGCTATGTCACTTACACAGTTCTCAGTGTAACCCCACCAGCTCAGTGAGACAACTAAAGTAAGACCTGGAGAGAAAGAATCCCACTTAAACCAATGGCCACTCTTTGAATGAAAAACACGTGTTATTGGTAGTACCCATTTAGAGGCATCAGGCCGTAGTTCTCATGCTTAAACCATGTGTTCATCTTCTTGACATGTAACCAGTTAGAGACAGACGAAGGAAGGGCGTTCCGGAGAAAGTTGGCAAAGCGGGTGACATAGACCATGTCCCAAGGATAGCCATCATCCCAAACCCGGCTCATGATCCAGGAACCACTCCTGGTGCTGATGACAACCTGGTGGGGAAGGAGACATTGACTTCAGTAGTATTCTGCAAGAGGTAGCAGATACGACACAATTCTCTGGACATCTTCATGATTTTCCCTCCTTCACCATCAGGGGAGGGCCGCATCTCAGATGGGGGTGTGTGACTGAAACCAGGCAGAGGTGGACTTCCTCCCTCCCTTTGCCCCAGAGGGCTAGTGCATAGTTGTTGAAAGAAGTGATGTGTTGGGACAGGAGGGCTCTGTATTCACCCGTGACCGGTTTCGCCTGCATTATACTCATAGGCTAAGATGGTAGGTGTGATAGAAACCTGCTAATCCAGCGAAACTCAGTGGTGGTAGTGGCTGGGTTGGGTGCAGGAAATGCAGTGAAATCTGTAGCTGAGATGAGGCTAAGTAGATGCCAAGAGTTTAATTCTGATCTCTGTTCCTGGTCTCCTTTGCAGTTCTCACTCCACACCTAGGTGGCATGTTGCTGGGCAGCCCCATGCTGGGCAGTGGCCTCAGCCCTGAGTCAAACCCAGTTGCCTATTTTACCACTTTTGTGATGACCCAAGGGGGTCTGACTTTTAAAAAATCCTTAGCTTTTATTTACATGCATATAAGTATTTATTGAGCACCTATTTCCTTTAAAATGTGCTGTTCCTACTGGTCATGTAGGATGTAGCTTGGAGTCCCCTGGGAAGCTTCCCTTGACTCCAGGCTGGGTTAGGTTCTCCTTTCTTGGTCCTGCCACTCACTGAAGTCTCATTATTTCCTTTTGCAAAGATGTGCATACCTGTCATCCCGCCTCCACCCATCACCTGCTCCTTGAAGTCAGGAAGTACTTTGACTTGTTTCTGTGTTTATTTCTGACACATAAAAAGTGCCCCATGTTTTTTGAGCTGTGGCTGTTGAGTGGATAAACAACAGTAAGAGCTAAATCTTGTGTCTCTTCCAGACATTCGGAGTGGTAAACAAGTACCTTTTGCATTGTATGGGATAAGAAATGCTATTAAATAAATTAAGGTAGAGTCTGACTAGCCACCAGTTTGCTGGGGGTGATTAAGGGCATAAAATTGAAAGAAAAATGCACACTGACGCGTACACACACACACACACACACACACCCCCTCTGATTCCAGCAGCATGCACTACCATATGAGTGTGGGCCCCTTTACCTGGCTTCACAGGGAGAATGTCTGCAGTCTTCCCTCACTGGGCATATGTGATGGGGGGTCAGAGGACCCTTATGGCAGGATATGGCCTTCAGCATCCTCAGTGCCTAGGCTGTAGGTTTGGTAGCACAGCCATCCCCCAGGTTTGTTTCCCCAAACCTTTCAGACCATGTACCTGTGTAGCCAAGCGACTGAGTTCCACAGCAATGTCACATCCCGAGTTCCCCAGGCCAATCACTAGGACCCTCTTCCCCTTGAAGGCTTCTGGGCCCTTATAGTCCCGGCTGTGGAGGACATGGCCTTGAAACTGGTCTAAGCCTAAGTGGAACATGGGAAGTAGTTTGAGTTGATTTTCAGAAGCAATGATAAAGACTCACATATTTTGATATTTTTATTTTTAAATCTCCTAATGGCATTCTTAACTTTAACCCTAGTTGAAATGCATTTATCCTTTTGGTGGTTTTTGACAAGAAACGCTCAAATGATTACTTTTAGTGCCTTAAAAGAAAAACCTTAAGATATGAGAACTTCTATTTTGATAATGATAGCTAATATTTGTTGAATTCTTCCTGTGGGCTATGCCCTCTGCTAAAAGCTTTATATATTTTAACCATTTAACCTTGATAACATCTCTGAATGGTAGGTACTGGTATTATCTCTATTTTAAAATACAAGGAAATTGAGACAAATAAGTGACTTGACCAAAGTTAGATGGTAAAGAGCCCGTGGAGTACTGAGCCCGGGTACTCTAAGCCTATGCTGTATTGTGAGCCTCCAGGAGATATACTGCCTCTTAATGTCAATGGTTTGATCTTCAATTCTCCATGAATCTGCTCTTTTCATGATCTTGGCCTGTGAACATCATGCCTTGAGGTGGGAACTGTAGATGGGAATCTTCGAGTGGTTGTGTGTTTCTGTTGGGATGAAAGAAGGAAGGCTGCTTGTGTGTTGTATTTATTTGATGCCTGCTACTTTTGTATAGTAACAGAGTGTGCCTGCATGCACGCACATACACACACTGAGATTTCTAAAGTTTATTTGCAAAATGTGGACATATATGAAATTAGGAAACCCAGATTTCCTTTATAAGTCACCAATATGTTTGTTATAAATAACATAAGAAAGTGTGACTTTCTGTAAACAGTTTGGCCATTGGGCTCTACTTCTGTGAAGGTGTATTACCTTCTCTCAGAGACCCCACACACAGTCAGGACTTACGTTCACATTGTGCCTAAGGTAAGACACAGTTCAACACCTGTGGCTTCCTCTTATCTCTGGCTTACAGGCCCTTGATTCTTTTAGTATAGGGGTCCAGGAGGCCAACTATTACTATACTTCACATATCTTCAAGCTTAAAATTTTGTTTCGAAATCTGTGCAAGCTTAAGAATAATCGTTATGTACAATCCGTGGAAAGGTCTACTTCAACCTTCATGTCTAGATCCTGAGATTATTATACATTTTCCAAACTTACCAGGGAAAGAATCATGTGGCAGATTGGGGTAGATATGATGCCCTGAACAAACCATTACAGCATCAAAAATAATAGATTCCTGCTTCCCATTCTTTTCCAAAACCACTTCCCACTGGCCGGTGACTGAGAAGCTGGGACATTTCTTGACACTGGAAACCAGGGTCTTAAAGAAAATCAGAAAGAAATTTTTGCTACTCATAATTCTATATGTATTTATTTATCTATTCAGCAGTGTTTCTGTGGAGGAAATAACTGTTATGAGTTCTCCTGGTCATTGAGAAATGTGTAGGAAGATGTTAAAATAGGAGTCACAGTGAATCTTCAGACCTTACCAGGGAAAGTACTTATGGGGATATGTTTATTCTTTTGACATGGAGTTAGTAAATTTGGGGTGTATAACACTGAGTATTCTGGCGAAAGGTGCTGTGTTATTTTCATACAGCCCTCCCCCACGGACACCCATGCCTTCTTCCTCTTCGATCCCATCTCTCATCTACTCCAGTGACGTGAGAATGTCTTAGGGTTCAGTCCTTGCTCATTCTCTCCTTTGCGTGGGATGGACATTCTCCTTTGGAAACATTAGCCACTTTCACAATATGACTATTGTGTAAGTATGTACAAAAATCAAATTAGATTACATTAAATTCAATTATAATTTTATAATTAAATTATTTTAATTTGGCACATTTGTTTTTAACTTATAACTAATCATAATTGTGATATTTTAAATATTTATTTTTATTATATACCATATATTTATATACATAATATATATTTTTAAATTCTATAAATATAATTTTTATTTTATTATATTAAAATAATAAAATATAATAATGTGTAATCTCAATTCATGATTTTGATGATTATTTTTCTAGGTCTGTGTGCTCTGTCTGGAACAGTCATGCATTGGGGTTAAGAATAAGATTAAACAAATGAAAAGCATTGTTGTTATTTACAGAGCCAGTGTCTCTGGGCCCCGATTCCTAAGGCTCCTTGTCTAAAGAGCTAAGTGGGTAGAAGATGAGGGAAAAGACTGTGTTGATCATTCATTTCTCATGCAAGGCTTTCTAACAAATGCCACACTTTCTGAAACCACAATGTATGGACATGAAGTATGACTATGAACTGAGAAGGAACTAAGAACTAAGATTCTCTATGAACTAAGAATCTGAGATTGTCACTAAAATATGAGAGCGTGAGGGTGGAAAGCACACTGCAATGGCAGAGCTGCCTCCAGCATTTCCTGTAGCATTTTCAAAGCTCTCAGAGACTGATGGGGAACTTGTTTAGGGACGAAAAAGCCAATGCATGGATACTTTACAATCACCACTGCTCAGCTCTGATGGGGGGAGCTGTCCAACCGTTTGGCTCCGATTTCTATAGCTGGTGCTGTGTCCTTTTTCTCCTACCCACTGATATCAGCAGCACAAGTTAGGCCCTTACCTCAAACTGTATATACTTTAGAAGACCCTTCTTTTGAGCAAATGCCCTTATGTACTCCTGGAGCTTGCTGTGGTGCATGAAGTTGGGGTAGTCCTCAGGATACGGGAAGTCTGGGAAGCACATCATCTCCTTGGAAGAGTTGGTGAACACGGCCGGGTAAATGCTGGCCCTGCCTTCTTCTGGGTGGTCCTAGGAGGAATAGCAAGACTTGAAAAGGAAAGCAAGAATGGTGTGCCCCTCAACAGATATTCAACTCTTGGTTGACTGAAAGCTTTTTATTATGTAAAAAACCAAAAACCAAACCAAAACAAAACAACCCCCCCCAAAAAAAAAAAAAAAAAAACAAAACCCAAAGACCCATGCAAAAAGGAACAGGTCTGGAAGGAAAAGCATAGCTCCTGGCTCAGAGCTGACCTCTGCTGCCTTAGTCCTTGTTCTAATTACCCCCAGTATTAGCTCTGTGTTTTTAGTCCCATCGAATTTTCTTTCTTTTTTCCACCTTAGTCCTTGTTCTGATTACCCCCAGTATTAGCTCTGTGTTTTTATCCCATCGAATTTTCTTTCTTTTTTCAATCACAGCCATGGTTCTGGTGTTCAAAAAACACCCAGCTAAGTGGTTCGAAGGGGGCCACAGCTTTTAGTTTGTTTGATCGGCTGTGCGGTGTCCAGTGAGCTCTTCAACAGCAACAGAACCCTCTGTTGAAGTTTCCCCCACTTTGGTGAAATTGGAATCACCTGCAGGGCTCCTTAGGCTGTAGATGCTTGGGCCTGAACCCAGCATTTCTGACTCAGCATGTCTGGGGTGGGGCCTGAGGATTTGCATCTGCTGCCAGGAGGCAGTTGTTGACATGGTTGGCCCAGGAACCCACTTGGAGGACCACTGCTCTGTTGGAAGTGAGCTCTGTGCTCGAGAAGTGCCCTAGCTCACCACTTAGAGGCCATCGCCCCTTACCAGCAAACACAGGATGCCAGAAGCCACAGAACTTGTGTCCCACCTTGGCACTGCATTTTGAAGTCACTGTGTAATTGAAAAACAGCTTCTTTTGAGAAGTGGTTGAAAGCTTAATTGAAAAGCAACATTTCCTTTCTGCTGCCAGGACGGGGCTGAAGCTTACACAGTTGCCTGCCTAACAAGCACATTTACTAGCCCGTAGCCTCTGCTTGCCAAATCCTGAGGGAGCTGCCATGAAATGGAGGACAAGCTTGGAATGGCTGCTGGACTCAGGATGTCTGTCATTTCCCCCCATACCCTCTCCTCCACCCGCTCTGTCCCCTGGAAGATGGAGACAAAAAGTTCAGGAAAGAATGGGGAGGATTGTCTCTCTGCGGAGGTGGGGGGCGGGGTGGGCGCTGCCTGAGGACTCAGTGTTCTCCCCAGAGTTGGAAACAACACTTCCTATGCTGGTGGTTCTGTTTTTCTCAGAAGAGCTAAGCTCAGAGATGGTGACTTTCTAAACCTCAGTTGGAAACATCTGCCAAGGTCAGCAAGAGGGCAAAGTCTGGTGCCTGGCAGGTTCTCAGCTCTTCCCGCCCTGTTCCCCCACAGCTGGTGCCTGTTGTTAATGATTGAGAGGAGGAGTGGTGGAGGAGGTTTCTTAGCTGCCCTTTGAAGGCTGGGAGGGCTGAGCTACAGTCTGGGGACTGGTTAAAGAAATGTGAGACTCTGCTCTTGGATGATTTCCATGTTAATGAATCTCTGCCCTTTGGTCCCTGGACCCCAGCCAATCAGAACATGTGGAGAGAATATATATCCTGCAGCTCCTTGAATCCCCGCCCCCCCGCCCCCCAAGAGGTTGTTCTCCATACAGAAGAAAATAGATGTATAACAACAGACAATTCCTCTGGAGAGCTTGAACTTTCATTATTTCAATATGTCAGGTGGTTTGAGCCAGTGAGGAGGACATTAAGCTCTGACTCTGCCTCTGGCTGGAACAGCTTGCCCTGGACTCTGAGAGCCAAGCAGCTGCAGGCAGCTTCTCACATCTGTCCAGGCTCATCACTACATTCATGTCTCCTCTTTGCCACTAGAGCACAACCAGCTTGAGGGCAGGGGTAGGGGCTACTTCAGGAGGGCTGTGTGTGCACTTTTCTAGTTTACCTCAGCCTCCCTTCATTTGCCATCTCGGCTTTTCAGTCTCATTTCTGTGGGTCTAAAGATACCCTCGAGGTCCAGCTCAGGAGTTGCCTTCTCCCTGCTCAACTGGAAGTTGTCTGCCTGCACCGCACCGATGCTCTTCACACCCTCATCTCATGTTCACTTGTCGTGGAGCTATCCTGACACTTGCTTTCTCTCGGTGTTTGAAACACTGGCTGCCCACGGTGCCTCTTTTCTGCAGCCGCACTTCACACTGCACCCTGTGCACGTGTGCACACATGTGTACTTGCTGAATGAATACAAGAAAGAATAAGTCGAATACCAGCCCAGAGAGTTCTGTGTCCCCCCTTTGTAGTCAAAATGTCCTGACCTATTGTGCAACAGCTTGTTGAGCAACCTCTTACCACAGCAGATTAAAATCATTTGAGGCCAGGGGGCCCTGTTAGAATACATGAAACTTAAAACATGCTCATACTCAATCTGCTAGTGTGTAAATCCAATTTGGTTTTCATTTTACAGGAAAAGCACACAGTGAAAAGTTCAGAATGATCAGGTTTCTCTCTTCCAGAGCGCCTCCGCCCAACAGGGCTTGCAAGAGGAACGCTTATGTAATACATTTTCCAAAAGCCCTTCTCTGCTTGTGTGTTGTACCAAGCCACTCTTTGAAAAGAAGGAAGGGCTGCAGTGTGAGGAGGAAGCTAAAGTTTATGTTACTTGTATGGGTTTACAAGGGCCTTTGATATCTTTCTGTTTATACACAGTAACCTCAGGGAAAAGAGACATCTCTTGTGGAAAATCCAGTGTCTGACCTTGCACCTTATTAACTTGTGTTCTGTTGCTTCTGTGAATAAACTCTCGGATTGGGCTGCGCTGGTAACTAGACCCCCAGCAGACTGTGTTCATTGCCTTCTCTGTGCCTCTCATGGATTGCTGGTCACCCCTGCCTGGAGACCTCTCCCACCTGGCACTGCCACCCTGTTGGAGACTGCATATCTGCGGGGTGCCGTTCACAGACTACATTGGGGATGGTACTCTCTGCACTGTGTCACATAGTGGTCCTCTGCTTTCCTGCAAGTAGGGCATTCTTCGTGTCTCAGCCAAGTGCCACCCCTGCGGGAAGTTTTTCCTGACCTGACGAGATTTTAGTAGTTCACACTCTTCCAAACCTCAAGGCATGTGTTCATTAAGTTGACAGTCCAAGTTGACAATTCAGGTGGCATAAGGTTCCATAATCTCTTGTGTGACACTCTTTGGGTCAGATATATTTTGGAAACATGTAGATTTGAGGATTATTTTGGAGCAAAAACCATTTACGTAGAGTGATTACTTCATGTTTATTAGCGGTCCTAGTACCTTGCCCACAACTTGCCAAAATAGCTGCTCAAGCAGCATTGAGTTGTTATTAATTAGATAATAGGGAACCATTTCATGATTTAGGTAGAGTTAGCCATATCTCCCTGAGCAAATGGAAATAAAGAAAACTGAATTCTTAAAAAATAAACAAACCAACAATCTCTTGCTTATTCCCTAATGAAATTTAAAAATTAATGATCTTATAACTTCTGTGATAAATACTTTCAGGATTATAAGAACACCAATTTTCTTAAAAGCTTTGAGATCAGTCCAGATGTGTTTTAAATTAGCACTGGTATACTCTGTTATAGCAGCCTATTGTTGCAGGTTGGGCTATAACTGAGACCAGGACAGAATATGAATGATGGGGATATAATTAATGTCTTCAGGCAAAACGTGTGTCATCTATATCCAGTAACAAGGGTTGGGAAAGTCACAACAGAAAGGCCAGAAGTTTTCCCAAACTTGGCTTTGAAATTTAAAAATGCATTTATAATGACAGTTTTCTGATTTTATAATTTCTACAATAAGTCTGAATGGCAGAGACAATCCATTTTGCCTCTGGGTTTGGAGCTGATGGGACATTCAATAACCACAGGCCCAATACACACGGTCATCACTTATAAAAGCTTATGATGTTTGCCCAGCAGACATAATTATAGAATTGTAACTGTTAGAGTTGGAAGACACATTAGCAGTAATGTCATTTCCAAACCCTGCATTTGACAAATGAGCATTTGGGATCTAGAAAGAAGAGTGACTTGACTAGAATGCCTGCCCAGAACACACCTGAGTTGAGAAGAGAACTCAGGACTTCTGATGACGAGTAGGTTTTTCTTTTCCCTCCTGCCCCTAGGGTTTAAGAGCAGTAGGGATAGAGCCCTCTCAGTTGCATGGGAAGGCAGTGGGGTGGTTTGGGCTGATTACTGACATTAGCCCTCCTAGCAACCAGAGGTCTGGGCTCCGTCAGGCCAGTCACAGTATTTAATAAGTGGGATGTCCTCCTCAGGAGAAGCCTGGCTGGGGAGAAATAGTTCTGAATGACTGGGCGTCAGTGAGGTAGGAGCGAGGTGGTTTTACCTTCCAGATCTGGAACTTTTATGACTGACCTCCAAATCCAAAGTAGAACTGGTCAGATTGGATTTGCTGTAGAACCCACCACCCTCTTATTGGGGTCCCAGTGGTGGACCACTCACCGAGAATTTCCATAGGCCTCCCACGTCATTGCTTCTCTCAAAGCAGGTGGGCTCCAGCCCCTCCTCTAGGCAGCACCGTATGGAAGCCAGGCCACTGACACCAGCTCCGATGACAGCCACTCTCTTCCCCATGGCCTCCTGAAGCAGGGTCTGGACAGGGCTTCTTCAGAAGGCTGTTCCTGAATGCGTCAACTTTTCAGAAGAAATAACCAGCTGAAGTTTAAGAGTCAGGACCCTCACCTTAACAGAAGAACATAGAGAGACACATTAACAATTGATGCTCGTGGTTTTTTTTTTTTTTTTTTACCACTTTTGCAAATAAGATTCTAAATCTTGTTTCTTCTGATTATTCAAAATGCCCAACGTGGCGGAGTCGGTGAAAGCAAGAACAGAAAGGACCCTGAGGGTCATCAATCCTGTGCTCTCATTACAAAGGAAGTAATTGTCACTCCAAGGACATTAGAAATTACTTCTTCAAGGTCTCAGGGCTAACAAGTAAAGGTGTCAGAGCTAGAACTCAAGCCTCCTGCATGCAACCCACAGGACCAGGACCAGGGCCTTACTCTTTTTCCACCTCCTGCCTTTTCCCAGAGAACCAGCAGTGTTCTGAATGCGGAAGAGAATGTCTTTTGAGATAATAATTGGGAAAGGGGGTGGGGTTATTATTCTTAAAGTGAAAGTTCCTTTTTCTTTGAATTTCTTATGGTGGAGTGCCCTGGTAAAACCTGGAAGATAAGGACCAAGCTGTGGTACTGATGGGAAATGGGGGTGGGGAGGAGGGCAGAAGAATAAAGAGGTGGGGGAAGGGCAAGAATGAGGTCCCTGCTCTTGGGGACAAAAAAGAAAGCAGTCATTGATATGGTCACTGGAGCTGTAAAGTGAATCCCTGGGAGATTAAAGGAAAAATGGTTCTTTTGTTTATTTTTGCTTTGGAGCTGTAGAATATATACAAGCAAAGGCTATACACCTGGACTACAAGGAAAAGTTTTCTTGTGCCAACAGTTGTTTTTTTTTTAAAGCCCAATTTTCTGGAAACTTAAGAGAACCAGATTTGAGGAGCTGAGCTAATTCTTGGAGATGAGTTTGTGAAACTAGTGAACTCGGGGGCAGAATTGTGAAGTCACTTGTCTGTCTCCCTCCCTCTTTTATATCTGCTTGTCCTACTTCTATACTCTTCCCTCTTCCCCTCCTCCCTCATCCCCTCCTCCCTCCCTCCCTCCCTTCTTTCTTCCCTCTTTTCTTTCTTCTACTTCCCTGTGTGTCTGCTGCAGGTCATGCATTATAGGAGTCTCTTAGAGACTCAGCAACCAGCAGATAGCAATTTCCATATGGAAACATACAGTCCCATTGGGGAAGAGATGATGAATGTAACAACAGAATAAACATCTAGGAATAAGAGGCTTCCAGAGGAAGAGAGAAGAGAGCTGAGTCTTGAAGGAATAGATGCTTGCCAGGTGGACAGTGGACAAGGAAACATGACAGCCAAAAGCAAAAACATGCCACTGCAGCCTGGCAATGAACAGAGTTTATTAAGGGACACTTACATGGGAGGCATATCCTGGGCAGCTGCAAGATGAAGGGTATATCCTCCACACTGCTGGGCAGGCACCGAAGAATGACATAAAACAGAGCAGGGTGGATAGGGTGGATGTGACCAGACCCAGGTATGGGGAATACTTGACTCAATCAGGACAAAGGCCTGTCCAGAAACCAGCGCACCACAAGATAGGGGGCAGAGGAACTGGTTTATGTCAGGGGGAAGCTATTGATTTTTATCACACAGTCTCAGAGGGGGTTTACAGGAGGCAACCTCTGTTCTGGCCTGGGTCTAGCTCGAGGGTCCAGCAGTGGTCATGTCACAGAGCAGTCTCTCCTTCCCAGGTGGAAGTAGCAGAATTCAACACACAGGCATTGGATGGTAAAGGACATTGAAGTGTTAACTCAGGGGTTGGGTACCATCCTTTGGGTTATGATGATCCAGAATTTTGAACAAGAAAGTGACAAGGCCAGAAACATCAGATTCGGATGGAAGTGAACAATGACTAGAACCAGGGATCCCCAAAACTGGGAGCTTATATCAGTGGTCTCGACCAGAGATGCCAAGGACTTAAATTACAGCAGTGCAGGGGATGAAGGATGGAGACTGGGCATGAGAGATATTTAGGAGGTAGATGTTTCAAAACTGATTATAGATATTTGGGGACTTGTCTGGGAAGCACTTTTTCTGCCCTTCCATTCTGAATGATAGCTTTGCTGGATAGAGTAATGTAGGTTGTAGCTCCTTGCCTTTCATCACTTTGAATATTTCTTGCCAGCCCCTTCTAGCCTGCAAAGTTTCTTTTGAGACATCAGCTGACAGTCTTATGGGAATTCCTTTGTAGGTAACTCTCTGCTTTTTTTCTTGCTGCTTTTAAGATTCTCTCTTTATCTTTAACCTTTGGCATTCTAATTATGATGTGTTTTGGTGTGGTCCTCTTTGGGTCCAACTTGTTTGGGATTGTCTGTGCTTCCTGGACTTATATGTCTATTTCCTTCACCAATTTAGGGAAGTTTTCTTTCATTATTTTTTCAAATAAGTTTTCAGTTTCTTGCTCTTCCTCTTCTTCTGGAATCCCTATGATTTGGATGTTGATATGTTTGGAGATGTCCCAGAGGCTTCTTATAGTATCCTTTTTTTAAAAAAAAATATTTTTTCTTCTTGTTGCTCTGATTGAATTCTTATTTCTTCCTTATGTTCCAAATCATTGATTTGAATCCTGGCTTCCTACCCTCCATAGTTGGTTCCTGTAGAGTTTTCTTTATTTCACTTAGTGTAGCCTTCATTTCTTCCTAGGTATTTTTTATTTTGTTGCCATACTCATTGAGTTCTTTGAGCATCGTGATAACCAGTGTTTTAAACTTTGTATCTGATAGCTTGCTTATCTCCATTTCATTTAGTTCTTTTTTTGGAGTTTTGTTCTGTTCTTTCATTTGGGCCTTATGTCTTTGTCTTCTCATTTTGGCAGCTTCCCTGTGTTTGTTTCTGTCTATTAGGTAGAGCTGCTTTTACTCCCTATCTTAGTGGTGTGGCCTATTGTAGAATAGGCACCTATACATTGTGTGGGGTGGAGTCTTAGGTAATTGCCAGAGCAGGGCAACCCACTTCACTGCTTTGTGGCTCTGTGTGTGGGGAGGGCTTGGAGAGAGGACACTGCTGCTGCCTGGCTTCTGGATGTTTGCCTGGAGCTTGCCTTGTGTGACCAGTACCCTTCCAGCTGTTGCCCTGGTGCTGAGTTCCAGAGGGGGTGTCTCTGCATATGTTTTAAGTCCATGTGGGTCCTTTAAGGGGAGTCTCCTGAAAGTAAGGCAGTTTCTTCCACTTCCCTGATCCCCACTGGTTTTTACAGCCAGAACTTATGGGGATTTATCTTCCTGGTGCAGAGCCCTGTGTTGTGCTGTCTGGCCTGGGGCTGGAATCGCTCACTCCCAAGATATCCCTCCTGATTTTTATCCACTGCACATGAATGTGGGACTGCCTGTTTCTCCACCACCACCTCTCTGCACCATACCATGTTTCTATACCTCTCTGCCTGTCTCCCTGTCTCCACCCCTCCTATCCATCTGGATGAATGTGGCTTCTTTAAATCCTTGGTTGTCAGACTTCCATACAGTTCAATTTTCTGATGGTTCTGGGTGTTATTTGTTTTGAGGTCTATTTGTAGTTCTTTCTGTGGTTGCATGAGGAGGCGAAGCATGTTTACCTATGCCTCCATCTTGACCAGCAGTCCAACGTTCACCAATTTTGATTTTTTTTAAATGCATGCTGATATAACAACTTTTACAATACATTCTAACAAAATTGTTTCACATGAAGTTAAAGACAACTAAGAACTATTAGAGTCATCTTACAGAAAAAAACAAATGAACTTTTTGGCCAACCCACTGGTTCTTAGCCTTCCAGTACTTGTGATACAGGAGGGATTCCACAGGAGGTGTGTCACTAGGCAGTGTCTGGGACACTGGGTCATGTGGCATTGAATGGAAACCAGTCCTGCATCCTCAGACACCTAAACATACTCATATTCTCCTCCAATAGTAATACAGTAAATATTACTGTATCCCATTGGTTGTATATTTTGTGATAACTTTTGCTAGATATGAGCTCTCTGCTCTGTAAAATAAACAAATTGAAATAGGTAATTACTAAAGTCCTTTCAGCATTCTGTGAATCTCTTATGTTACTGAGTAAGCCTCAGTAAACCTTTTCAAAGATAGAAAATGTAAGCCAAAGGTAACGCAAATACCTTTACACTACTTAGGAGGATCTTCCTTGTTCTGTGGGCCCCCCCACTGTCAAAAAGTTGATTTCACTTGGTTGCTGAGGAGCTTTTGTTAAGGTGGCAGTTATAGTTGATGCAGGTGAGGGTACAGGAGAGCGAGGAGTAGGGGCTGGGGATTCTTTGAAGTGGATCTCTTTGGCAAGAGCTGTTGATGTGCTGTGAGTTCCTTTCCTGTCAAAGAACTGGGATCAGAAGATAGTATGCTGATCCAACCACTTAGAGAGAAGTTAGGGGGCTTGGGCCTTTGTCTGCCTGGCTGCTGTCTGGGGAGCCTGGGCTATGAGTTCTGGACTGGCCAACTGTGAGGAGAGTTGCTTCTGTGTTGGGTTTGGCCTGTTGAGCCCAGCCATGTGTAAGGGTTTCCTGAAGGCCAAAGGTGAACCACCTGAGGTAGCTAACATGGGGTCATATTAGGTCCTGTCCAATAGGGCTGCCCGGGGCATGAGGGTCCCCCAGTGTGAGGAGTGGCTGCTGAGAAAACATCTGCCAGAACAGGGCCCATTCTTCTGGGTCAAGGAAACTATTGGGGAGAGGCCCAATAGTTTTCTTCAAGCATATATCATTTACTTTTATAAAATGAAAAATAAAAGGTATAAGGGCAATAAATTGACAAACTTTTATTTGATCTCTGCTTGTTGAACCCAACTATCTTAAGAACTGATTTCTTTCACAGTTCCAGTGAATGTCTGTAGCAGTACATTGTTGACTTGCTCCTGATGGTAACATGGATAGCGACACAATTTGTTTTAAGCATCTAGATAGATTTATTGTGATCTCTAGATCCCCAGGGTCCACACCATCACCTCTGCAGGCCCACACTCATTATAGAGATGCTCCCTCACTCCCTGGCCTGGGCCCATGCCTGCTTGCTTGTGTCTTACCCCAGGGAGAGAAGGATCCCAGGGAGAGAAGGAGGCAGACAAAGAAGACTTAGCCTTCCCTTTCCTGTCATGCGATATTATGGCACATCACCGTGTCACTCCTCTCTTAGTAGTTAAGAGGAGGGTAAGTGGTTCAGTTGGGAAGGCAGAAGGGTCAGAATGGTTCCCCTTCCTTTCTCCAGTGACCACCTCCTCTTCTCAGTACCCACTCCTTGCCCCGCCCCTGCCCCGGCCCTGTCAAATGAATTTAGGCTCAACTTGATTCTTTCTGAGGAACTCTTCTGCTTGTAGCAATAAGTTTCTTTCTTTTTTTCTCTCTCAGAGGCTGTGTTTCTAGAACTGGGGCCTCAGATGCTTCAGGAAATTACTTTTCCTAAACCACCCACTGTGTTGTGCTTCCCACTGGCATTCATGCTCTGCCTCGTCTTACTGGTCTCACCATTGCTCTGCATGTGCCGGGTCTATAGCTCATCTGGCCCCTTAATGCCCATTGCACACACTGCAGTTCTTCTTCTCTCTGCCTGGGATCCTGCTCCATCTGAAACTGGAGGTGGGGGTCTCTTCCACCCCATGTCATTTCTGTACAAGTCCTATGCATGCTTCAGGACCCTTAGCACACATCACTCTCCTCAAGAAGCTCTCTTCACGCCCGCACATACTGCTGCTGAGTCCCCTTAGATCGAGTGCTACGTCCCACACCACTTGACATTGTAGACTTGCAGGGGTGGTTGGATGTTCATTCTTTTGTATGTGGATGGGGTTCGTATTTCCTACCAGAGACCATCATGTGTACTTTTAATTTATCCTCCTCGACAACCAGTAGAGAGTTGGGTATTCATTCAGCAGGAGCTTAATATGCAAATGTTGACTTAACTGCATGTCCCTGTTGTAAATGTTTTCTTGTAAGTAACACAGAACAGTGATTAAATTCACCTGCCAGGGAATTGCAGGCTCTCTGGTACCCTGGGATTTTGGAGTGACATCATCTGTTTCCACAGGAATGCTTGGGGTCATTCTTCCTTTGTTTTGACTATAATATGCTATGTTTATCTCTTTAGGCAAGTCTCTGCCAAATACATTTTTTATTTGTATTAGCACGGGTTGCAAAACACATTCTCCACATTTGCTGAGTTATGTGAAACTAGCTTTAGGGTTTGGATCTACTTAAGTCCATGGGATTTTGGCATACATCTTGCTTCTGACATGGTCAGGGGGAGGCGGGGGAAGGCAGGGAGAAGCTTCCAGAGTTTGAAATTAGGTCAGTCCCTCCATGAAGAACACATTTTCTTTTGTTTCCTCAAGTAGCATGTTGTTTAACTGAGGCATTCCCATAGTCAAAAGTCCGTGGTGTCACCCAAGCCTGATTTCCTGAGACCAATAGTCAATTCAGTTCAAGTCCTTCACTAACTCAATTAGCCATCCATGTATGTATATATCTGCTATCTGCCAGCTGCAGCTGCAGGCCGTGGGGATTCAGCAGTGAATAAATTCAACAGCGAGTTATTGAGAAGTCACAGGAGATGAGGAGGTGAGTGAGGTGTGTAACTGTGTTGGAGGAGGGTGGTAGTGGACAGGGGAGAGATTAAGACAAGTACTTAACTCTAGTCCAGGGCAACATGTAAATTAACTCTGAGACAAAGGAGACAGTGCCCATGATTATCCTTATCCTGGGGTAGAATGAAGAAAGTCTTTATGGAGGGAGTGGTGTTTTGATGAGTTTAAAAAATGAGTGCTGAGCATTATTTTCTCTCCACTTCAAACCCATTCTTTTATGCTCTGCTTTCTGATGCTGGCCTTGGGACTCTGCAAACCTTCTTCTCCTTTGCCAGCCATAAGCCTGGGAAAACAGGAAGGTGTGTTCCTCTCCCTGTTTACTTCCTGTTCCTGTCAGCATTGTGCAGCAAATGTCTTCACCCTGGCAGCCATGCTGGGACCATCGCTGGTTCCCGTGGATAGTGGTTCTGGCACTTGAGGACCAATGTCTCCGTGCTGCCTTAGAGAGACCAACCCCAGCCAGCTGGCACCCTCCTCAGAGACGAGGTGCCAACTCTGCATGGTCTCTCTAGGGTCCTCAGGTTCAACAATCCCCATTTCTTTCCTTTGTCTCTTCAGGTCTGGTGGTGGTAGCTCCTTCTGCAGTCACTACTTCTGACATTCTGTGTTCTCCTTTTGCCTTTTTGGAGTCTTTACTATCTCACCAACAATTTTTAATAAATTTTCTGTGTTAAAATAATTAGGGAATTGGCACCAGAAATGCTCCATGGAAATGACACTCAAAAATAAGATTTGGGCATTGGTTCGGTCATATCCTTGAACTTGAACATAGTGCTGAACTTTCTGACAGTAGTGAATCAGGATGCAGTAATCCACCACATAGTAACCATATCACCAATGTTTGATTGTGAGGAAGTACCTACTGAAGCAGGTGTCTCGGGGGACCCCATGGCTGAGGTACTTACCTGTGTGACAACAGTCATGACCAGTGGGAGGGAAGGCTACTTCAGAGCATGCTGAGGCTCTTACAGAAGAAAAGGACAGGCTCAGATCTTTAGACTCCCAGTACAATTCCCAGAGAGCCAGAGAGAGCTCTTGTGGTGGACCTATAAGAATCTCTTATTTCTTATAGCTTCAGAGCTAACCTTGCTGATAATCAGAGCAAATTTTACTTTTGCAGGTTGTAGAATTACAGCATAAGCTGCAACCCCAGCCTCATCAACCTTTCAATGAAACTGAGAATCTTGAGCCTTTGAGCCACTCCAAGGCTCTCTTACAGTGGAAGCAGCCCACCTCCCATGTCCGAGGGTGTGAAAGATTCTGCAATAACCTCACTGGGGGTTCTCGCTTTGCAAAAGGATGGCTGTTCTCCAGGTCGACCCCAGCCCACCCTTTGTGGCCATTAGACTCATAACCAGACTTAGACCTCAGCCTGCTTCAGGGGCACAGGAGGAAAGAGTAAAATGGGTTTGAAAGATGCTTGGATCCCAAGCAGGAAGATAATGATACATATAGACAGGAAGATGGGCTTATTCAGGTAGCAAACTGTCAGTCATACAATTACTCTGGAACATAGTTACAGGTAGGAGTGGAAAAGTAGGTTGAGCCATATTGGGTAGTGCCTTGCATGTGATTTAATGGGGAAAGAAGCAGCAGCGAAGGATTTTGAGCAGAGTAATGAGCTTAGAGGCTTGCTTCAGGAGGGTGGTCTGGTGTATAGTCAGGGGCCTGTTTTAATAGGAAGTGGTGATAGCTGGATCTGGCTGCTTGGCAGTGGGAATGAAAAGGTGGAGAGAGGAATGCAAATGATGAAGCTGTTTGGAAGATACTTTGGCAGTTTCTCGCTGAAATGTACTACAAATGCACCAGGTTTGGGGCTGATAAACTTTAGGCATGTAGCTACTGTGGCTATATAAAATAGCACAGTTGGGACTCAAATTTGGTTGGGGTTGGTAACCATTGCATATTTCCTGGGTCTAAAGCTAGAGGACTAGACCAGATTATGTTTTAGGTACTTTATTCTTTATTTTCTAATATTCCATGACATATTTTCTTTTTTATTAACTTGTATATTTGTTTATTGACTTTTCCCCCAATAGGATGTAACCTTCTTAAGGGCAGGGACAATTTTTATCCAATTCACTGTTCAATCCCCAAAGCCTAGAATAGAACCTAGCAAACAAACGCCCAGTAACTTTGGTGAAAAGTGTGAATTCTCTTTGTTCCTTACTTTTATCCCATGGTGTGTGTCCTCCTCTTTCTCAGTAGGATATTACCCTCCAGGTTCATCCACGTTATCCATGGTGTCACAAATGGCAAGAGATCATTCTTTTTGATGGCTAAGCAATATTATGCATATATATATATAATTTTCTTTGTCCATTTATCTATTTATGAATAAATGGTTTATTACCTATCTTGTAATACAGTTAGGTTTATCTTGGCAATTCTCAATAGTGCTGCAATGAACATAGGGGTACATACATCTTTTAAAATTAGTGTCTTTGTTTTCTTTGCACAGATGCTTAGAACTGGAATTGCTGGATCATATGGTAGCTATATTTTTAATTTCTAAGGAACTTCCATACTGTTTTCTATAATGGATACACCAATTTGCAATCCCATTCACAGTGCAGGAAGGTTCCCTTTTCTCAACATCCTTGCCAATGTTATTTTTTATCTATTTTGATAATAGCCAATCTGACAGGTGTGTGGTGTTATCTTATTGTGGCTTTGATTTGTATTCCCCTGATGATTAGTGATGTTGAACACATTTTCATATGCCTGTTAGCCATCTGTACATCTTCTTTGGAAAAAATGTCTGTTCAGGTAGTGACCAAGAGCCCTGGATGTGATGTTTCTGAGCTTAAATGTACTTCTCTCCTCTCCCTAAGTGCTACAGTGGTTCACCCAATCTGACAGTCAGATTCCCTCTTGATATCAGACCTTTTACAGAAACCTCAAAATCTGTATCAGGCTCATTGTATTCAGTGGTATGTCTGTGGGTTGTTTTTTTTTTTGAAAGGTGTGTTATGTTTCATTTTGTAGAAATCTAGGTGTATTAGTTTCCTATTGCTCTAATGGATTACTGTACATTTAGTGGCTTAAAACAACACACACTGTCTCAGTTCTGGAGGTCAGAGGTCCAAAATTGGTTTCAAAGGGCTGAGGTCAAGGTGCTGGTAGTATTACAGAACAGAGCCAAAGGGGGCGTACAATATACTATTACCAAAAGGACCCCCCACTAGGTTCGCTATGCCTGCTGCCAGAGGAAAGACGTCTCTCAATGCCAGAGATTTGTGAAAGGGAAAGGAATTATTTATTTAAAAGCTATACAGACTTAGGGTAGTGACTTAATATCTTCATTAATATACTAAAGTCCTTTAGAATACCCACAGATACACACAGTCCTTCCTTCTCCCTCTGTCCTAGCTTGGGGTACCGTATCTCAGGAAAAGAAGTAGAAGTCTGTGATTCAGGCTCCTGGCACCATCAGCTGTGTCACTGCCATGATCTCCAGTTAATCCAGAGCCATGTGGCACCTTCTCATGGCCCACCAGCAAGAGTCCTTTCACCCCTTTTCTTCCAGGCAAAGTCTCTCCTGCTTCCTAAGCCACGTGGCAAAAGGGAGAACCCCAAAGCTGTGGGGTCCCTACTCTGCTAAAGCTGCATGGTTCTCTCCCCCTGTATGGCTGCTATGCCTGGGTTTAAATCCCCACGCCAATCTTCCTCTGCAGCCCCGTTTCCAACTCCTACAATCAGTTATACCTGCCAGCATTCCCATATTCTTCCAGTTTTACTGTGCTGCCATCATAAGTCTGAGCAGGTGTGGCCTCATGGCATGGAGCCAGTCTTCTCCAAGCTCTCATACAGGTGCTGTAACCAGAGGGAGCTGCCTCCAGTTTCATCTTGGGTGGAAGTCCCTTCCATCCCCCTGGCTCAAAGCATGGCCACAGCTATTTAACATATCTATGAAACCAGTTAAAGGTTATAGATATGTTAAATGACCATGCCAGAGGTTAGCTGCAAAGCTGTTGCTATACAACACAGCTCCCAATGGCCCCGCTCCATGTGTCCCATCCCCCAGCTCAGCCTTGTTGGGGGGTGAGGACATCCTATATATTTTTCTAATATTTCCTGGACACCTTGAATGCTGGACCCCATTACTAATCCCTATTTGGGGTCCCCTCTTGGATGCACACTGTTACAGCAGGACCATGCTCACTCTGGCAGCTCTAGCAGGGAATTGTTTTCCTGCCCGTTTCAGCTCCTAGAGCTGCATTCCTTGGCTCATGAGCCCTGGCTCCCTCTTCAAAGCCAGCATGGTAACATCTTCAGAAGGCTTTTTCCTCTCTGACTTCCCACTCTCCTTGTAGAAAGGCCCTTGTGATAACATTGGTCCCAGCCAGGTAACCTAGGCAATCTCCCCATCTCGAGGTTCTCAATAGAATTACATCTGTGAGCTTGCTTTGCCCATGTCAGGTAACAGATTCTCAGATTCTGGGGAGTAGGAATTGGATATCTTCCAGGAGGTTACTGTTTAGCATCCAGCTAAGTTTAGAAGATGAGAAAGGAAATTTGCCCTGATTTTGAAAAGTCAGTTCTGGGACATCAGGATAGTGTGAAATAATATGAATTAAGGGGTAAATTCAAATCATCCATTCTCTCATTATTTTTAATACTCTGTAATGCTCATCAATATCTGAAAGTATTTATTAAAGTAGGAGGGCAATATGTCCTGTTAGTGTTTTGTTCATTTGGCAGTCTTCACTGAGCATATATTAGGTGCCGGGTGCTGTGAGTTCCAGATCACACAACCAAGTGTGAGATATGACATGTATCTTTCCAGAAACTTCAGTCTTGTGGGGCAGACAGAGAAGTAAACGAGTAATTACACTACAGCCTGATAATTGCAATGAAAAGAACACAGAGTGTTAAGGGGAAAAAACCCACAGGAGTCACATCCACCTCCTTGCTTGAAAGGGCCTGGAGAAGGCATCTCAGGTCTGTCTGTTGAGTTTGATGAGAGCAGCAGCACCAGGGTTTGCCTGTCAGCAACGGGGGAGACCATTCTGTGGTCTCTGCAAAGCTGCCATCTCCACATCTGGTTTGGGAGCTTGAGGTCCACAGGGCAGGCAGTGGGGCTGGGAAGGGAGGCTGGGTGTCAAGGGGAGAGTGAAGGCAAGGTGGAAGCCACAAACTTGGGATTGTCAGTGTCTTCCTGCTTCTGGTGCTGGTGATGTGATAAGGGACCAGAGGGAAGGTGGGGGGCAGCTGCCCCATGCCAGTGCAGGAGCCCACAGAGCAGTGAGAACATGCATGCATTCCAAGTTGACACATGACAGAGTCACAGCAGCCGCATCGACAGAGGAAAGAGGGGGCTCTCATCTCCCTGGGAGAGGTGTCCTGTGGCTGAAGTGGCATGTGTGCAGGGTGGGGGTGGTAGTACAGGAGTGGGAGGAGGGTGAAACCCTTTCGTCAGCAGCACTGTGTGTCAGCTTTCTCACAGACCAGAGCAGCGTGTCACACCGGGTCCTGATGGCAATGGGAAGCCTCTGGGACTGACTATCCAGTTTTCACTTCAAAAAGCTTAAAGCCATCATCACAGCAGCACAGAGTTCCCGCTGGGTCTCGACTGTCCCCATTCTTTTTAAAAATATTGTTTTATTTTAAAGTTACAGTTGATGTATATTAGTTTCAGGTGTACAGCCCAGTGACTAGACATTTATGTACCGTGCGAGTGATCACCTGCATACATCTAGTGTTCATCTTACCCCCTTGTATCTGCAACAGGCTCTCCAGTGAGTGCACCCCCTCACTCTTCTTGCCTCATTGTTTCCACCCAGCATACATTTCCCTGCGCCCCACTCCCCCTGCCCCTGAAAGTTCCGTTTCCTCCTTTGTGAATACTTCCTCGTGGCAACATTCATACCAGCGAGATAGATGGAAATAACCAAATCCAGCATCCCTAGACTCTTACCTTCCTGAGGACAGCAACATTGTCTTTGTTTCCCACATGTCCCCCTGCCTAGCACAGTGTCTGGCTTACTGATTGAAGTAAGTCCCAAGAGCTTCTCAACAAACACATTACTTATATGATTTTTGATATTATTATTGGGTTTGATGAATTAAGGCTTCTCATCTAAGGCAGCAGATTTCTGTATTTGAAGACAGTTAAGGAGGAACAGTAAAATGGTCCCTAGCATCCTTAGAGGAAAAGGAAAATCATTGCTCTTCTGAGTGGTGCCTTGGTGAATGTCTCATTCTTTCACAAAATTTTCCATTGTTCTCATGCATAAGGTGTTCCTTCACATTCCTGGTTTCATTTCCATAGGGCTCTTCTGTCATGTCATTGGGCGAGCTATAATTATACAGAGGCTTCAATTTCTTGGTGTACATAAAGTTAAACAGTTTTCGGGAGGTTTGTTTAATAACTGAGGAGGTCACTTTATGGGCCACATCCTCTAAAAGTTTGTGGGTTATGCTTGCCAAGACCCTGATCTCTTGGTCTTTGTCCTCCAGCACTCGGTCGATACCTGCAATGGCAGGGGGTCCCTTAACAACCACACATTGATGTTTCTCTCCCTCTCTCTCTCCCTCTCGTCCCCTCTCTCTAAAAATAAATAAAGTCTTAAAAAAAGAAATAGAGTAAAGGAGGTGCACTTTTAGAAAAAAAGAGGAAAAGGAGCAGGAGGAAGAAAGAAAGAGAAGGGTTTTGAGAGACAGAGAATTTAGCAGGCAGTCAATAAATATGTATTGAATAAACTAGTGAACACAAAAATGAAAAAGGAAGGAAGATAATGATGTGTTAGTGTAGGTACGTCAGTTTAACAAGTACACCATGTGGTGGGGAATGTTGATTATGGGGGGGCTGCACATGGGTGGGGGCAGGAAGTATGTGACAAATCTGTATACATTCCACTCAATTTTGCTGAAACTCTAAAACTATTCTACCTTACATGTTTGTAATTCTCATCCTGGTGGGGAATTAGAGGCTGAGAGAGAGATGCCAAAGATCCAAACATTTGGATGGAATAAACTATACTCTTCTTTAAGTCCCTCTGGTGCAGGTGGACATTGCTATCTCCTAAAACTCAAGTTCTCTGAGGGCAGGGACTTTGTTTTGTTTGCCGCTGTATCCCCAGCAGCTAGACTAGCACTGGGAAAAATATTTGTAGGATGAATGAGTGAGTTGGTTCTCAATTGTCTGTGGTGTTCCTAAGGGAGGGTAAGTAGGAGGAGAAGTGAAAGAGAAAGAGAGAGAGAATAAAAAGGAAAAAAGGATGCCCCTTAACCCAGTTCTCCCATTGATTCTCCCCTAACCCCACCCTCCTCCCACCCCCAGCACCCACATTGTTATAAAACTCATTCAAGTAGAACCACACATAGTAAATTTACTTAGACCTGTGCATGATTTCACCCCACCTTCAACACTTACCCTCAAGCATGATCTCAATGTCATCTCTGAGCAGTAAATGGCCACCCAGTTTTGTCAAGTATCCTGTGCACAAAATAAAACCCCACAACACATTAGGAAAATACTTCCTCTGATGTTACCTAGCTACCCTCATTGCCTTCTTCAGAGCAAAGCATCTCTAGATTATCCTTGTGTCCTTTTTGAGTGCTCTCACATACTTATGCACTTAATAAAACTACCGAAAAGTATGCTTGTTTATAACCATGCACAGGTCAACGAATGACCACAAAGTGAACACTTCTATGACCACCAAGGTCACTAAACAGGATGTGACTAGCATCCCGGAGACCTTCCTCATGCTCCTTCCCGGTTGGCTCCTCTGTCCTTCAGAACACACTCTTTTGTGTTTGCCTTTTCTGGCTCACCATTTCATTTTGCTAGCATTTCTCAACCTTGTACTCTTTGTCCCTTCCTGGGTTATCCACAATGTACGTATATATTTTTTCTTCTGCTGGTTGCATTGTGTTTTGTGTGTGTGGGGAGTGGGTGGTTATATGTCTTTTCTGACACCTGCCCCCATCCTTTGAAATCTTATTCTTCATGTGCTACTGCTACCCATCATGTATAGACTGTGTACTTGTCTCTATACTTTAGGTCTTTATTTAAAAAAGTTTTAGATTCATGGATATTTTTATCATGATTTTCATCTGCTCTGTAGAAACAGTATAAAATTTGTTTTTCTTCTTTCCTCTCCTTTCCCCCTGGAAATACCTCTTTAGAAAGATAATGTCATTTCTTTAAAAAAAAAAAAAAAGAGTACTTATTTTTGGATCTTGCACTAGTTCTATACAGAGGATGGCTTGTAGAAAGAACCAGGGTAGAATTCAGAGTGGCAGGACACTTGGTTTGAAATCAAGTCTCATGACATGGGCTTCTGTGTGTGTGTGTGTGTGTGTGTGTGTGTGTGTGTGTGTGTGGTGTCCCTTTATCTTTTCCTGTCAGCACAGGGCAGGACACTGGCACTGATTGTAATTCTGATTGCCTTCTATTCCAACAGTCTGGCTGTTTCTTCTCTACAAGAACTGACTGTGCATCTCCTCAATGCTTGTCCCTGCTACTCCTAGGGGCTAAACAAGATGAAGTGAAAATCCCATTGCTGAGTTGGGAACTCACTTCCTGTCATTCCAAGTAACGGATTATCAATTTTGATCTTCATGATGAGAATCTAGTGGGAAAAAACTGGTCATGTTTGTCCATGTTTGAAAACTTTAGTTGTCTTCTCTTAGAATCTTCCTTCACTGCTCTGAACCCTACATTTAAATTTTTTTTTTTTTTACTTTACCAGATTTGATAGCTCTTCAGCATCTGTTATAGTTGTGGCTATGGATGCCCCAATTTTGCTGAAGATCGTGTTTGGATTTTTAGATATTACTGTATTCTTATTCCTTGGGTAGTGATTTTTAAGCAGCAAAAGGGAATAATGAGCAGTGGCATGTCATTT
Organism: Anoura caudifer; assembly: GCA_004027475.1. Taxonomy (NCBI): domain Eukaryota; kingdom Metazoa; phylum Chordata; class Mammalia; order Chiroptera; family Phyllostomidae; genus Anoura; species Anoura caudifer. Next base: position 245,851 of record PVKU01000500.1, read on the forward strand.
TGTTAGATTTTGAAACCATCCTTGTTAAATATACTTCATATAATAATTTAATCACACAGCTATACTTACTGCATAGTATAAAATAGAACTTCATTCTAATCACACATAGTGGCCTCTGTTCATCATAGATATCACCATGGATGGGTGCTGTCTATCATCAACAAAAGCAATTTATATTTTTTTAAGGAAGACTTCTAGCTATACCTCTTAAGACAAGCCAGACAATGCAAATTGAATAGTTTTTACCTATGAGAATAATTGACGCTCTCCTCAGGTACACTTGGGAGTTCCTCAGGAACCCCAAGGCGTCAGAGAGCAGCTCCACAATGTGGCTCCCATGAGAAATAAACTGAGGATAGAAAGTGGGGGAAAACAATCAGTTATTGAAAAAGTAAATATGCCCCCTTTCAGCCAGGCTTCCAGAGAAAAGAACTTGGTTGCTTAAACCAAATAAGATCCAGCTTAAAACTTGAGATCTCTGCGTATGAACTTGACTCTTCTGTTTGCTGGTGTTCTTCTGTTTATGATAGGATTCCCAACCCAGCCTTGTCTTCCCACCTCGGGTTAGTGTTTTTCCACCTGTCACTGCAGTTTGTGCCGGGGTTCAGAGAGCCCGCTCATTAGGCAGTGACCAGATAATTACAAATTTCTTTCGTGAAATGCTGTTCCTACCTTCCTATCCATCCAAAGCTCCATGGGGGTGGATTGGAGGAAGGTTAGCTAGAAGGTCATGTTGAGGAACAGGAAGGGGAAAATGATCATTTTCTCTGGTTTCAAGCCCTGGCTGTTCTCACTCATTTATTTATTATTATTATTTTTTTTACCTTTCTTCTCCAAGATTCACCCTGTGCCCACCACCCTTCCCATCATTCAGGGGGTCCTTTAGTGTTCTTTTGATAACGTTTGGTAGGAAACCCTGAAGGGCCACTTACAAGATTGCTGCAGATGCTGAGCACAACCAGCTCAAATCTGTAGCACCGGTCCAGGAGCAAATGTAATGCTGACCAGCGTAACTCTGAGGTGCAGATTGCCAATGTATGTTTACATGCCTGTGAAGCAGAAAATAGTCAGTGAGGGTTTCTTTGTCTGGTGTCATGTAAAACATGGCGCGTCTCTGTCAAACTAAGAAAAGCAAGATGGTAGGACTTACTGTAGTGACTCTTGTCTCTGTATCCTCCAGAAACAGGATCAGAGGCACCAGGGCCCTGAACACCACGTTGTTCAACATCCGCCTATACTGACTCATGTCCCTGACCAGTTCACCAAAGTGTCGGATGGCCATGCTCCGAATACCTCCGTTGCTCTGGAATTTGTGCACAGAAAAGCCTCATTTGAGGATAATTCTAGGGCTTCTTTTTTAAAAACAATCAAACAAACAAACAAACATATTTTTAAAAGATTTTATTTATTTATTTATTTTTAGAGAGAAGGGAAAGGAGAAAGAAAGACAGGGAGAGAAACATCAATATGTGGTTGCCTCTCGCGTGCCCCCATCGGGGGCCTGCCCCTCTACCCAGGCATATGCCCTGACTGGGAATTGAACCAGTGACACTTTGCTTCACAGGCCAGCACTCAATCCACTGAGCCACACCAGCCAGGGCAAGGGCTTCTTTCTTTAAACAGTGTGATATATATGTTTATATATATTTATATGTGTATACACACTACATAAGTATCTATTATGTATACATACATATATAAGAAATTATGTTATTTTTAGAAAAGCTTTACCTTGGGTCTAAGTAGTCATCTCTTGGCTTGATTTTAAATAAGATTTGCTTACCAAAAAAATCCCCTGTGAACAGTAAGTTTCTTAAATTTAGGAAGGCAGTCTTTAATAATGTCTTAAAAACAGAAATCTATTTAACTTGGGGGTAATGTCTATAAAGAACTCAGAATAACTGAGTGAAAGTCAAATGCTGGAGGCCCTTACTGAGCCGCCGTGAACACCAGTGGGAGTGTGGGGCACTGACACACAGCCAGGTTCCCAGGGCCTGCACAGGCCAGCTGTGGAGAGGTGATCGGATTACAAAGATTCCAGAAGAGAAAACTTGCAAGTCAGGGGAAGAGGTCAGTTTTTGAAAAATACAACGTTACCTTCCAGTTTTTAAGAAATGTTTATAATTTCATTTTATATCTCTTCCTTTCTGTTCTCAGGAACTTATCAGATATGTTCCCAATGAAAGACAAATGGCTAATGTAGTTCCATATGTTCCTTCCAAGGGGTCACTAATGGGTATCAAAGTATAAACCTGCAAGAACAGTAATTAAATCATATGTCACAGGGGCTGGACAGGGATGCAGTAGAACACAGTGGGTGACCTTGAAGGTGTACAGGGAGAGGATGGAGATGGAGATAGGAGAGAGCCCTGGCCTCCCTCAGAGAGGACACACAGGTCCCGCAGGCTGTTGCCAGGTGGGTTGTAGGGTTCAGTGTTCCCAGATCTTCTGCCATTTCCTTCACAAGTCAGATATGTTTGTGAACAATTCCCCAGTGTATAAATATCAACCACACTCTGTTTGAGGGCTAAACTTAACACACCTGCCAGTTGCATTCATCAGTGGGCCACGTGTTTGTGTCCTTGGACTACAGGAAGGCATGTTGACCATGGAAAGGCAGTGTGTATAGACCAGTGGGAAGAGCTTTGGAGGGCCTGGGTACCCATTGAAATCCCAGTTTTGTCCCCAATAGGTTGAGTGAGCTTGATCATGGTGAGGTTTTTTTGTTTTGTTTTGTTTTGTTTTACTTTTAATATGGAAAGGCACAGTGCCATAGGTCTATTGATATCCTGATATTTTTCAAATTCTCTGCCTTCAAGGAATGACTTAGGGTAAATTGATACCTGACAACTTTCTGTTCTCTTTAATTTTCCTTCTTTTTTAGCTTGATAATTTATTTAGTTTTTCCTTCAAGTGATTTCACTTTGAAAGTAATATTTTACATAGTTATTTTAACTACTTATTAGCTGTGTGAACTTGGCCAGAAGTTCACTTTTCTTTGCCTCAGTTTCCTTGTATGTAACCTGGCTAATAGTAACAGAGTTTGTTTAGAGAATTATATGAGATAGTACATGTAAATTCCTTAGACAGTATAACAGTATTGTCTTTGGTACATAGTGAATGTTCAATAAATTTTAGCCACTATTATTATCATTTTTGTCCTTATAAAAATGATTTTTGCCACTAAATCCTTTTCTTCTGTAGTTTAATAATATTGTACTCTTCTTCACTGAAATCTGAGTAATGAAGAACTTACAAATTTTTGCAAGACAGTTTTCTACGAAATGATTCTCTGCTTCACAAACAACTCATTACAATTATAAAAATCTTTAAAAAATAGATTGCCCATGGCATACCAAACTATTCTTATTTATTAAAATAAATTACTGTCATCCAACTTGCCTGGAACACATTCACCATACAAAATGAGAATTTTTAAAACATGCAACTTTCTGATGAGATACTTTTTAAATAAAAGTTTTATATGATGATAACAAACCCACATGGGGCATTACATGTCATCTCTAGTCCCCACAAGATGCCATCTACCCTCTGTATTTTACAGGTGAGAGACTGAAACTCCTGCTTAAGACTTCAAAGCTAATAAGAGACAGAACAGGATTTGAACCTAGGAAGTCTAGACTCAGGGTTAACCAGTATATGACCTCTGAGTTACAATTTCTCTTTCATCCAAGGATGAAAAGATTCTTCTTTCTTATGGGGAGACTTTTCCAGGTTCTCACAGTACTTCCTGATTAATGTTACCTCAAAAAGAAATGGTGGCTCTGCACAAAACGACAGTCTTCTAGTCACTTATTCTGGGTTGTACTGTCATTGCCAGAGCTGGAGCTTCAGCTCACCCATCACACCTACCAATCCCACACGCCCAGCTGTGCCACTCACATGGTCCATCAGCAGAGAGTAGCTGGAAGCAATTTGGGTGTACAGAGAGGAGTAGGTCACCTTGTCCAGTTGGTTTAAGAGTCTCCGAAGGGTGAGCAGGGCCCGGATTATAACAGTATTGTCTTTGGAAAGGAAGGTGTCCAGGATGGATAACAATAAACTGCAGACATTTCCTACCTGCATATGAAAGGAGGGAGATGGTGGGATTTGGGAATGAGAAGGAGACTTGTGCAAGCATTTGGCACACGCACCTCTGATTTGGGCAGCATGCAGTGGTGTGCTGGAGCTGGCTTGCAGTGGGCAATGGGGAAGATTTGGTAGGCTGATTTTTAGATAAAAGTTGCTACTAAAAAGGTAAATTTTATAAATTTAGAAATAAATAAAAACAATAGCTATGCCCTGGCTGGGTGGACTGAGTGCCAGCCTGTGAACCAAAGGGTCGCCGGTTCAGTTCCCAGTCTAGGACACATGCCTGGGTTGCAGGCCAGGTCCCCAGTGCTCAAGAGGCAACCACATATTGATGTTTCCCTCCCTCTCTTTCTTCTTCCCTTCCCCTTTTTAAAAATAAATAAATAAAATCTTTTATTAAAAAACCTTGATAGCTATAAATACTTGAAATATATCACTTCCTATTTACTTTGCTACATTTTCTCTTATACTCCCTTGAGGTTATTTATGTGCATTATGTCTGCATGGTGAGCTGAAGTGTACTTGTTCCCACCTCCATCTTTAATGATGTCCCTTTGACAGCTTGAAGTCAGCCGTGGTGGGAGTATTCACACCCAGGAAATTGGTCTGATTTCTAGTGAGTTGACTATTACATGTGTACTAGCACTCTGCTGGCAGCATATGCTCTGAACTAGGGGACAGTGGTCACCTGTTTGGACGTGAGAATTGCTCAGGTACTGAGCCGGGTCATGGGACTCAGCTGCAGATCAGAGACAAACAGAATTTAAGGCAAGGAAAAAAAATAAATAGGAGACACTGAAGGAGGAAAAAGACTGGACAGAAAAGTAAAAGAAATAAATATTGCTTGCTAAGATAATAGCCAGAGGCCACTCATATCTGGCAGGAAAGTTGAGTCTTTACCCACAGACAGTATATGCAACCTCAGTCCAATAATTCTCTCTGTCCTACATAACCTTGACCCAGAATGTCCCTTCAGTGCTTAATAACACTGGGGAGAGTGCTAGACAAGGCAATAAGTAACTTTCCATTTATAAAAAGAATGTACATCGACTTGTATGATTTATTTGAAGCAAATAGACCATGGCTCATTTCATTCTAAATGCAAAATGGGTGCCCCCTGCCTGGCTTTCAGTTGTCAGAAATTATGCTTAACAGATAAACAAGGATTTGTTATTAATATATTATTAAATCAATAATGATTGATAGGACAGCTAACTCTCAGCGCTGCACCAAGTACTTTGAAATGTACAAGGCAATTATGGAACATAGAAGTACACGTAGGTTCAGTCCTCCTGGAAAGTAAGACAGAGCAATGGGACATGGCAGGAACCAATGTAAGACAGAGGTTCTGGAGTTTAACCTGTGTTAGAACCCCTGGGAGAACTTTTGCAAACACAGCCCCACCCCCAGGATTCCTGATTCCACAGGCCTGAAGTAGATCTTACCAGTTTCCAGGAAGTACTGGTGCAGTTGGTTCAGAATTATGTGTGGAGCAGCACTGGTGTGAAATATTACGTAAGTGAGCACCCAGAGCTGGTGTGGCTCTGAGAGGGATAAGGCTGCTAGAGATCTGAGGAGTCAGTGGAATTCAACTTGAACTGATCTTTGAACAAGGAGAGAAATGGGACTAGGTATGGGTGAGGGAGGAAAGTGTTGTGAGTGGAAGGAGAAGCTGGCACGAGTGCTCAGAGATGGTCATTAACATGCATGCATGTGTGTGTGTTGGGGAAATCAACTTATGTGTGTGGTTAGACTGTAAGAAGCATGTTCCTGTAGGGCAATGCTGATAAATTCTGCATGCCATGAATGATTTTCTGAGAAAAATATAAATTAGGTGATAAAGCAACTGAATTGACTTAACACATTCCTTCCAGTCAACCCCAATCCCTTGTTGATAAAACCTCAGCAAGGATATTGAGCAACATCAAGTCCGAGACTGTGATGTGGAAGGTGATGGCAGACACAGGCCACATGCCCAAGTACCTGGTTGATGACTGGCGCCATGCTGGCGATCTTCTGCAGGCTCAGTTTGCTCACTGCGGGGTTGGAGTCGTTGATCCAGTTCCTGAAGAGAACCAGAAATTCTTCTGGGAATGGGTCCTTGAAGAATTTATTCAGAAGCTGAAAGAAAACAGCTAATATGTTTTCAGAGTAAAGGCCAATGTGCAGTCTCTGCTACAGGCATAAAAATGAAGACATTGTCAGTGAGACTGGAACTCAGGTCCCATTACAGCTCGCAGTGCTTCAGCATGTTCCCACATGTGTCCTGTGCGCGTGTCACCACACAGCAAATGGTACAGGCACACTTTCCTTTTATGATTAGTCACTGATCGGTGGGGTGATAATTTGGTACCATGTGAGTATTGTGTTCTTCAGCAGCTTTTCACTTAATGGTTTTAAAACTATAAATGGTTTTTCTTCATTCATTTATTACTTTGGGACTTTCAAAATGGTGGGGTTTTTTCCTTCTTCTTCTAGCCTTCTTTCTATATTTACTGGCAGGCATCCCTCTCTTTCTCTTCCAGCTTTCCAGTTTTGACTAGTAACAAGGATTTATGCATTAAATTTTTTCAACATATTACAAATATTTGATGTTACTGTTTCTTTTGATGCTCATATTTGGCTGGTAGGAACTCCCACAAGCTGACATGTACATCCTTTTGACATGGCCTGTCTGCCTTTGAGCACTTTGCTTGTGGAAAAGTTAGATGTCCCAGGCTCATCTTAGGTTTCCCTTACCCCTGCGATTATTCATTTCTTTACAGGGACGCATTTCTTTTTAGTGAATAATGGTATTGAGAAACTATTAGAAGAGGGTGCTAGAATGTACACATTGTTATTGGCATATTGTGTCTTCTGGGACCTTACTTGAGCTAGGAGATACTCTTTTTTTTTTTAGTCATAAGTTCACTTTAACAGTGTTGATATATTCAATTCAAATATAATGTAACACAGTTTATGTTAACTTCTCGCAGTTTTATTTTGCCTCATCTTTCTCTTACCTGGACAACCCTGGTGCCTAATAACATTCATATATGTACATATTGGCTTTCTGCTTTGTAATGCATGTCTCAGTTTTAAAATTATGATCTCAACACACAATATTAATAAGACTCCTGAATAAAAGTGAGTACTTTAAAAAAGATTTTTTTCCTTAAAAAGTAGCTCACTAAGGATAAATAGTCAAAGCACTGGGTTCCTCAGTTAACTTAATATACTTCAAAAATCTGCATTGAGAAGGAGGAAAAAAGAGAGAGAGAATAATATATATTGGGAAAAACACTAAGATCATAATAGTACTAAGTGGGCAAAGGAGAGATCAAATTATTCACCAAATGGAACTTCAGTGAGGGACAAGGTGAAGGCACATGATTCAGGAAAACAAACATAATGACTTAGAGAAAGGAACAATATTATTCTCATTTTTCACAATTTAGGGTCATACAGCTAGAAAACCCAAGAGAATCAACTAAAATATTGTTAGAATTTATATAAGAACACAGGAAGCTAGCTGAATTCAAGATAATAGCTTAATTTTCCTGAACATTCAGCAACCATAAACTTGAACATCTAAATATAAAGGCCACAGTCACACTAACCATTTGAAATATCAGCTATTTAGTAATTCCAAAATTAATATGTAAAATGTATATGGAAATGACAAAATATTGAGTAAAAAATAAAATGAAAATATAAACATATCAAATATTCCTAAGAAGCTCATAGCATTAATGTAATTAAAGTAATAATTTCAGCCAAAGGTTTTTTTCCCTTTAAACCTGGCAAAGTTCTTTTAAACTTTAACTAGAAGAACAAATATATAGGAAGAAAAAAAGAAATTTTGAAAAGAAGAGTTGACTACTTCCGGCCAAAATGGAGGTGTAGGTAGACACACCGTGCCTCCTTGCACAACCAAAGAAGGACAACAACAATTTTAAAATGAAAAACAGGCAGAACTGACAGAAAAATCGAACTGTAAGGAAGTCCAACAACCAAGGAGTTAAAGAAGACACATTCATCCAGACTGGTAGGAGGGGGCAGCCAGGGCGGAGAGTGCTTGCAGCAAAGTGGTGGCTGGTGGAGTGGGGCACAGTGTGCAAGGTGGCTGACAAACTGGGAGGTCCCACATTTGCTCACTGATAAACCAGGCAAAACTGGGGAGTGGGATGGACTGCACAACCCAGGGTTCCTGCACAGGGAAATAAGCCTCAAACCACTGACTGAAAACACCTGTGGGGGTTAAGCTGCTGGGAGAAACTCCCAGCCTCACAGGAGAGTTTGTTGGAGAGACCCACAGGGTCCTAGAATGCACACAAAACCACCCACCTGGGAATCAGCACCAGAAGGGCCCAGTTTTCTTGGGGGAAGTGGGGGAAGTGACTGAAATCCAGCAGAGAGTGGAGCAAGTGCCATTGTTCCCTCTTGGACCTCTTCCCCACGTACAGCGTCACAACCCAGTGACTGGTTTGCCCCGCCCTAGTGAATGCCTAAGGCTCTGCCCCTCACTATGTAACAGGTGCATCAAGACAAAAAATGGCCCAAACAAAAGAACAGATCAAAGCTCCAGAAAAAATACAACTAAGCAATGAAGAAATAGCCAGCCTATCAGATGCACAGTTCAAAACACTGGTAATCAGGATGCTCATAGAATTGGTTGAATTTGGTCGCAAATTAGATGAAAAAATGAAGGCTACCCTAAGTGAAATAAAGGAAAATGTACAGGGAACCAATAGTGATGGGAAGGAAACTGGGACTCAAATCAATGGAGTGGACCAGAAGGAAGAACGAAACAACCAAACAGAAAAGAAGGAAGAAACAAGAATTCCAAAAAAATGAGGAGAGGCTTAGGAACCTCCAGGACATCTTTAAAACGTTCCAACATCCAAATTATAGGGGTACCAGAGGGAGAAGAGGAAGAGCAACAAGTGGAAAAGTTATTTGAACAAATAATAAAGGAGAACTTCCCCAATCTGGCAAAGGAAATAGATTTCCAGTAAGTCCAGGAAACTCAGAGAGTCCCAAAGAAATTAGACCCAAGGAGGAACACACCAAGGCACATCATAATTACATTGTCCAAGATTAAAATGAAGGAGAGAATTCTAGAAGTAGCAAGAGAAAAGGAGAAATTTACCTAAAAAGGAGTTCCCATCAGACTGTCAGCTCATTTCTCAAAAGCGACCTTCCAGGCAAGAAGGGGGTAGAAAGAAGTATTCTAAGTCATGAAAGGCAAGGACCTACATCCAAGATTGCTCTATCCAGCAAAGCTGTCATTTAGAATGGAGGGGAAGATAAGTGCTTCTCAGATAAGGTCAAGTTAAAGGATTTCATCATCACCAAGCCCTTATTATAGGAAATGTTAAAGGAATTTATCTAAGAAAAAGAAGATAAAAAAACATGTACAGTAAAATGACAGCAAACTCACAATTATTAACACCACAACCAAAACAAAAACAAAAGCAAACTAAGCAAACAAGTAGAACAGGAACAGAACCACAGAAATGGAGATCACATGGAGGTTTATCAACAAAGGGATTGGGATGGGGAGAGAGGGGGAAAAGGTGCAGGGAATAAGTAGCATTGATGGTAGGTAGAAAATAGGGGGAGGGTAAGAATAGTATGGGAAATGTAGAAGCCAAAGAATTTATATGTATGACACATGGACATGAAGTAAAGGCAGGGAATGTGGGTGGGAGAGGGTGTGTAGGGTGGAGGGGAATAAAGGGGGGAAAATGAGACAACTGTAATAGCATAGTCAATAAAATGTATTTAAAAAAGAAAAAAAGAGACAAGAGTTGAGGAGAAGTTGCTTTGCTAGATATTCAGATTTATTTGCAAATTGCCGTATTTCAACAGTGTGATGCTTCCCACAAGAATGGAAATTAAATGGAACCTAACAATTAACCTGAGACAGATCCTAATATGTGTGTATGTGTATGAAGTCAATAATAAAATTAATAAAGGTAGTATCACCAGTGAGTAGTGAACTTTATGCTTATCAATTAAACAATGTTTGCTTGGGTAGTTAATTATTTAGTAAAAACTAAAGTTAGATCAAAAAAGGATTTCCTCAATTTGCTTGACTCCTGTATGGTATTACAATAGATGATGTAATATTCATATACAAAGTAATGGAATTCTAGTCTTTATTTCACCCAGTTATTTGGCCCATCCCTTCTTTTTTCCCCCCAGATGGCCTGAAGTAGCATTTAGATCCCAGATGCTACCTATCTTTAGTAAACTCGATTATCCCTTGATATACTTTAACAAGCATGCAGAGATACATGTACTGGTATTTCAGAAGTAACTGGTGTGGGATATAGTGGCTTGCAGCGCCTGCACAAGAGCTTGGAAGTGATTTGCTCTGTGTCATGGAGACATACCTGCTGGGACTGGTAACGACAGCCAGGGGAATGTAACTACAGAGATGACTGGCAAGGTGTAGCTCGTTATGGGAGGAGTTGGAAATGGCGCCATGCTGGAAGCTCCAGGTGGGAATTTAAAACTAGGTGCAGCAGCCATTCACTGTCTTGGCCATATGGGTTGAAAGAGCTGGAGAACATGGCGGCATGGATGATGATGATGATGCTGGGAACAGCAGAAACTGCCAGGCCAAGCATGGATTACTAGGAGAAGCTGGGAATGAACTGAGACCAGGGGAATGAGTTCCAGAGGTTGCTAGAAGCAGAGAGGAACCAGATGGCACCCACATCGGTTCTGGTACCGATGACCCATTTACCCGGAAGAGAAACCACCCATGGGGCATGCGGGCTTAACATTTAGACCACCAAACAAAATTTCCTCAACTCTTCTTGAGAAATACTGAGGATACCTAATTACGACTCAAGCTCTTCTTCAAGATGGAAAATTTTGTCACACACTCTAGATTTAGTACTCTAAATAGGAACTTCAGCCCTATTTTTGGATATTTGGTAAAATGGATGTATTTCTGGATACATGGAGGGAGGTGGCTGTTCCTTCAATTCAGAATCTCTGTGTGAGGCCTTCAGTGACAGAGCACAGTTGTAATGGCTCATTCTGAAAAATGTAACTGAATATTGTCCGCAGGAATGAAGCCTGGAGGAGATTAAATAGATCGTGAAGGCAAAAGCTACCTTATCTTCAGTGCTTAGCATAGTGCCTGGCATGGGGGAAATGTTCTACAGATGGCATTTTGAGTGACTAAATGTGCCCTTACCTACATCAGTATATTCATCAAGCATCTGAAAATCACCAAAAATTGAAATTATTCTTTCATTCAAATTTTTCAACTTCCCCTACCAATGAATATTTTGCCACTGTTCCCAGTGGAGGGCAGATGAATGGACCACACTCTTCTAGGCCAAGACTTCCGCCTCATCTCTAAAGCTAAAGGATGCGGCGCCTATAAGGCCTGCGCTGGCCATGCCTTGGATTGTTCTATTTCCACAGCCCATCACCACATCCTTACTTTCTGCAGAAGAACAGTGACTAAAGCCCAGAGAGTAAAAGGTCTGAGAAATTCACCAGCCACCTAATCATCCCTCGAATCATAACATCCAAGGCAAAGTCTGTATCAGCAAGAAAGAACAGTTTTCATTGTCAAAAATCTTTTGCTGAGGTGCCACCAAGATGGTGAGCACATACTCTGCCCCTCTGTACCTACCTTGGTCAGACTTGATACTTCACTGCCTATGAAAAAAAGTCATTTGCATTTCCAAAGCACTAACAATTAGTCCAGATTTTCTGAACCATGCGCTAAGAATACAGAGATGGCACAGGAAAATTTCATCAAAAAACACCACCCACCAGGTCTTTCTTTCTGTACACCAGTTGTTCTCAAAACAAAACACAAGGAGGGTCCACCCAGACTAGTTGAATTTGGGTCTCTGGGGGTGAGGCTCGGGTTTCCTAGTTTTAAAAACTCTCCAAGTGCTTCCAATGTGAAATTAAGGTTGGAAACCACTCTATTTTCTCCCCTATCTCTTTTCTTATGTAAAACAATTTAGCTGTCTCCTCACTAAAAATTAGGCCCCTCTAACCCACTCCACAAACCAAGATTCCTCATTAAGATCCATTCTCCTTAGAAGGCTATAGGTAAGTAGAAAACTAGTTTTCTCCATGACCAATAACTTTCTTCTGATCATGTGTGGAATCAGTATCTTTTAGAGTGAGCCAGGCCTATGCCCTTGCATTGGATCCAGGGGCACACCTTGCACATACAGAAAGGAACTTGCTGTGATATTTTGCAAAAAATACCCTTGGACTACACTTGAAAGATGTACTCATCAACTCTCAGGCAGAAGAAGAGATTTTACATTCCTTCAGCAAACTCTTATAGCGTGGAACAAAAATATCTGCAAACGTGTTCATTAGCTGGTCTGGGAGGAGAGAAGCCATGAGATTAGATTCCTTCTTTGTATTCTCCTTCCCTTTGTTACCTTTCTGTTGAATTAAGTACCGTTTTCTGTGTTTAGGAAAGGCAATGAACTATAGCAGAAATGACAAGGAGTCAGTCAGAGCCAGAGATTATAAGATTACAAGGAAGAGAATCCTACTTGAGCTAGTTCAGGATTCTCAACTCTTGTGTAGCAGAATCACCTAGAGCTCTAAAAACTTCTGGGTGATTTTCATTTAATGTATCTGGGGGATGGGGACATGCACCCATAGTTCTAAATGCTGCACACGCACACCTGTCCCTTGGTGGCTGTGTGTGCTTCATTCCTGCCTACGGAGCTGACTCTTTGGCTACCGTGATGTCAGAGGGCCTGTGGCTTTGGCTTGCCAAGACACTAATTCTGGCCCCCAATCTACAGAAGCCTAGTCTACAGAACCCCGCTCAGTTCAAGTTATGGAGCAAATAAGCTGCATACTGCGCAACAAATAAATCAGTTCCTCTTAAAAAAAAAAAAAAAAGTAACTGGTGTGATAAAAGCCAACTCCAGGAAAGGCTGAGGGTTCAACTGTTCATAGCCCAGCTCTATTTCCACCCTACCCCTCAACCTCAGATATCTGTTGTTGTTTTAACTCATGGTAAAATAAACATTCAGAGAGGGAGGTACAAGGTTGGAGTGTTGTGTATGTTTGAGTAAGAAAAGGGAGCGAGAACTTGGTTGTTCACAGATTCCTAATAAAACTCACTTCAGTGAGGAAGATGACTGTGATCGCACTGTCCTCTGACCTTCTAGGACCTTCCAACGAGAGCTTGTAGAGATAATGCAGGGTCTCTGGAAACTGTGGAAAGTTATGTTTACCAAGGGTTCTGGAAAGGAGGAGAAGGCACTGAATTAGCAGAGAAGATGAGAATGCTTTCTGTGTCGGCAAATTCTAACGGTAGTAAAGAGAGAATTATTATCCTTATATTTTGTACCACCCAGATACCAAGAAAGAAATTCTCTAATATTCCCTAATGCAAGGTAAATGGCAGCCCCAGTATACATTCTACACAGGCTGTGGGGAAGTATATGGGGGAATCCCCAAAATGGAATTTATTTATAAAAATTGTGTATTCTTACACGTTTACACTTCATTCACCTTCAAAGTACTGTCCATTTGATGCAATACACCTATTGAGATGATTTTTCCACTGCTCAGAACTGTTTTTGAACTTGTCAATTTTGATGACTTTTCATGTTTCACCTCTTCCATGTGGGTAAAATGTTTCCCTTTAAGGACTTTTTCATCAAGGAAACAAGAAAAAAATCACTCGGGGAGAGATTGGGTGTATAGGGAGAGTGTGGCATAGGGGTTATGCCGTTTTTTGATCAAAAACTGATGAACACTCAGCACGATATGGGCAGGTGTGCTTGTAAATCACCCATCACAAAATGGGCAAATGCGTTGAAAGAGCCTTCAAAAAAATTTCACTGAAGCCAAACACAGCCTCTCACAACATCATCATCTGGTTCACTGATACAGATGGGTTCCTAGAATACTCACCTAGTGGGGAAGCCTGTACTACAAGGGGCCTGCCTTACAGAAGATAATTCTGTTTTTTTTTTGGATCCCCCTTGTATATACCGGGGTCACTGACAACATCTCTTAATGCCACTGTTCTTTCCTGTTTCCCATCCTGTGCCACAGAACAGAATGCCCTGTATTACTGCAACCTCTCATCAGTGCCAGACCAAAGGGAGAGAAAATAAGTATCTTGGCAATTCCAGATGGCATAGGTCACCTTGGCTGTTGTAGACCAAGTCCTTCCTTTAACTGAAATAAGGAAGGAGAGAGTTTGGTGCTATTCTAGGTTACTCTGGAGAACAGGTGGTGAACCCTGATTCACCAAGCCATTCTCCGTAACCCACCCAAGGCATTGGCTAGGCTCACAGCTGTCCTGACACACCTGGATCAGATTGGCAGTGGCAGGATTGGGAAGGAGGATCTGGCATGGATTCCATTTGAAGACCCCAGGTTGGTGCTCTGAACCAGTGTTTCTGGAGCTTTAATGTGTGTGCCGATCACCCAGGGAATCTTGCTAAAATGCAGATTCTGACTCAGTAGGTCTGCGTGGGCCACGCGATTCTGTATTTTGAATTCTTGGGTGTTGCTGTAGCTGCTGGTCTGGTGACCCCACTTTGAGTGTGAAGATCCAAAATTACTAAGGATAGAATGACTTAACTGGGGACCATTGGAAAGTGCAAGTGAACTACACTTTTACAAAACAAGATGTGTTCCTGAAATCTACATGCAAATAAGATGCAGTTTTCAAAGCACTGGGAGCCCAGAGCCTGTTTGGACTGGACTTTCTGGGTCAGCCATAACTTCACATGGTCTGTCACGTTGTCAAGAGCATGCATCTTGATTCTTGATCAGCAAATCTGATTCCTAGAATCAGAAGCTTGCTACACACAGGCTAACAAGGGGAAAGAAATTGTTGGATAACAAGAAAAACAAAAGTCCTCTTTCATTATTCTTTCCTGAATGTAATTGTCTGATGCCTACAGCGAACCATGGAGGAACGAAAAATCAGATTCTGCTCTAGTTGTCCATATCAGGAGGAGGAACCCATCCCATGGAGACGTATAGGAGGGCTAGGCATCTGTACCACCAGGCACATGGGCCAGGAAGGGGAAGACATCCCAAAGCACACACCCCTCAAAATCAGCAAGGAAGTAGGAGTCACATGGCAATACAGGTCATGGAGGGGTGGTTGTTGGGAAGTCTGAATGGATGTGAGCTGTGCTCCCATGTGGCTTCACTGAAGAAAGACAGAGAAGGTAGGGACAGAGACCCAGATCCCACACATACAGAGCCTGATCTTACCTGGCAATGAGGTAGACCCCGTGGTGGTTAAATAACACTTGGGAGATCTGGTCCCAGAAATTCTTTCTGTTCAGAGCAGTGTCCACCTCTTGCAGCCCAGAGCAATTCAGCAGAACTCTCAGGGCATCCCGGGCAAAGCTAGGGCCCAGAGGAGAGCAGAGTCACAGCCTGACTGTGGCCTTCACATAACTATGCATGTGGGACCTGCCCTTCCTTTCCATCCTGTGCAGGATGCTGGTTTGGGGAAAGGGGTTATTGGAGAGGAAGGAGACCATTAAATGCTCTTCCTCTCTCCTGAGTAACGGTACCTGGGGTGCATGCTACAGCTGGGGCTGCAACATATACAGCCTAGGATTGACCCTGTTTATTCATTTCTTAACAGCTTATTCGTAAAAAGTGTTAAATGATGTGATAAACCTGCTCAAGTTGCCGATTTGCTTCCTCGGATGCTTTAAATCAATAGCACATATTCTCATTTGCTTGGTATGTCTGCCTGAAAGATGGAGAGCTGATAAAATACTTGAATGGGACTGACTGTGCTATTGAGTCCCACCTGGCCTAGCAGCTGGATGAGGACAAACAGCAGACAGATGGGTGCAGGTTTTCCCAGACAGCAGCAGAGCTAACTGTGCTCTTCTGGGTGAAAGGGAAGAGCTGAAACTCACCGGATGTGGGCAGAATGAATGCCTGGTATCACAAGCCCTCATGCCCCAGAGTACTGTGGGGCATGCTCTCTTATCTTGCAGAGAGACCTGGTGGAGAAGACAGGGCCCAGAGAGAGCACTGGGCCTCCTGCTGCTCCCCGAGCATGTTCCCTGCAGATGTTCCCTGCAGTTGCCTCTCCTCGTGGTGGGTCTAAGCTCTGCTCTGTGGGGTGGTCCCACCTACACAACACCCACCCTCAGCAAAAGTCCTGGCTCACTTCTAGGTACCCAGGGTTAGTTACTATGTGTAAGGCATTCCGCCCTTCTGAGGAGGGACAATGGTCATAAATGAATGCACCACCCAGGGGATTATCAAGCCTCCGCTTCAACCTGAGGGCATAGAAGCAGCCAGCTCACAAAAGTTTGTTCTCCATCACCAGTTTCATGTCGCAGGTGTAGAAGAGCTGGAACAGGAGGGCCATTAAGAATTGAGGGAAGAACTGGGCCACTGCCTTCTTGTAGGAAGGGATAGGCAGCAGTGTGCACAGGGCCTGGGATGCCTGCAAGGGAAGGGAAGAGAGTCAAGGCTGTCTTGTCTCCATCTGAGCCCTGTCAGTGCAAGTGAGAGAGGTGGTGGGGGGGGGGACTCTGTACCCCACCCCCACCTCCTCCAAGGAAGCCTGAAACCTGCATGTGCGTTCCTCTCTCCAATAGCAGCTGCTACATCTGTTTGAGCCAGGAACAGGCCAAGCAGTCCATGGCCATGAGCTCCCAAAGCACTATCCGAAATGCACGTACCACCCCCTGTGCTGCCAGGCCAGCAGGAAATAAGCTCCTCCCCAAGGGGGGCATGCATCCTAAGGCCCCCTTCATCTGTCACCGTGAAGATTATTCTACACATTGCCAGGCCCTCCAGGGCAGGAAGGGAGGCGGGCCAGGTCCCTAATGCAATGTTGGGCCCACTGACTGTCTGTCCACATCAGAGAGACTCATGTCCCCACCTCATGTTTGTGGAGCACTCTCCATTCTTTTTCTACATCTCTGTAAGATTTGAATTTACCCCAGGAATGGCAGTGTTGGTCCTTAGGAGATAGATAGTGATGGACACATGTGAGATTAGGTCTTCACCTGCCTGTAAGAGCAAGTATGCTTAGCTGGTGGCTGCCTCTCTGATACCATCTCCTGCACGGCCACCCTTGCTCAGTCCTGTTCTGACCATTGTCACATTCAGTGATGTGCCAGGTGAGTGCCTGTCACCACAGGGCTTTTGCCCTTTTCTCTGTCGGGAACCTTTTTGCGCAGACACGTGCAAGCATCACTCCCTCACCTTTTTGAGGCCTCTGATTAGATGTCATCTCAGCAGAGTGGCCGGCTCTGACTTACTTCCTCAAACCCTCCTGTCCCTTTCTCTTTGTCCCAGTACTTTGTATCTCTTCTAAGCTTGCTATCATCTGGCACGTGACACATTTTTTAGGTTCATTGTCTGTGTCTGTAACCAGAATGTAGGCTTCATGAACAGGGAGTGGCACGGAGTAGGCACTCAATAAATATGTGCCGGATGAAGGAATGAATGAATGCAGGAGAGCTGGACTGTGGAAGGAATTACGGCTGAGCCTGAGGGCAGAGAGGAATTTTCATAGTCAGGGAACGCCACCAGTAGAAAGAAACTCGTGTCGGGTGATTTACCGCCACAGGCATCATGTTTGTAGCATCGAGACAGAGATATCTTCTTTCTGCCAGGTTTTCCTGCGTTTCCCCAGGCTTTCCTCGTAGTATCAACAAGATGGTCGTCAGCACGGGGAGGGCCACGCTGGCCTCAGAGCCGGCCGCCTGCCACATCAGGGTCAAAGTGCTGCAACACAGTCCACCCACAGTGGGAGTCCTGAGGTGTTCCCACCTCTTTAAAAGTATGGTCAGCTCGAGGTCAAGAACCGATCAGTGCTCTGCCCCCCATGCCCTCTTCCTCCCACCTCATGACCCAGTTTGTTCAGGGATAATAGAATATTTAAAAACTGATATAACAATAAAATTAACATCAATAAATGTACCACTTGAAAAGAGGGATAGGTAAAAAGTTCATAAAAATCTAACTATATAAATTAAAGGGTTAGAAAATTAAATGTGAAGTTCAATGATTAAAATTAAATGAATGGCTCAGAGGAGTGAGCCATTTTGCCAAATGTCACACCTTTAATTAGTGACATGGGTGTGACTAGAACCCTGGCTTCTCAGCCTGCAGGCCTCTAGTTCCTTTCCCTGCATACCCAGTTGCTCTTCAAGATTAGTCTTCCTGTGGCTCATCTTAAAAGCTGCTACATTCCTCTGTGCTGGCATATTCCTGCTACCTTGTCAATCCATGCTGGCTTCCCAGCCCTATTGCTCGGTCTCTCTGCCTTTAGGTTCCTATATGAGGGCCTGGTCCCCAAGCACGTGGACATGCCCAGTTCTCTAGAACCCATTACTCAACTGCCCCTGCCTCTTAGAAGTGTGCTTGAAGCCATGTGGACACAAAATCTTGCATGCCCGTCTCATTCCCGCATCTCTTGGTCATGCCTCTGGCTGACCAGGGCTTCCTTCTGTTTTTCCAACTCAGCCTATCTCCTAACTCTCCTCTTTTTTACCTTACCTACTCTTGCACAAGACCTACTTGAGACTATTTTAATTAAATTCACCCAAATCTAATCTTGCTTTCTGTACCTCCTCAATACATGTTGTTTGTATTGGATTCACTGCAAACTATTACCTCACAGCCATGTGGGGACGTTCCCTCCACTTAACAAAATGCTGGAAGGCTGGTGATATTCTACCCACAGTGGGTGCTTAGTTCCTGAATGAAAAACACTTAAGTCTTAATGAAGAATTTTAGTTTTTAGGAATTTTCTCAATTTACTTTGTGAGATTAAGCTTACTAAATAAATAAAATCTTTCTGTTGGAAAAAGAAAGTCCATCATAGAATTGGTTTAGCATTTTGTTGATTTTGATGCCCTGTCCCACACGTTAACTTGTTGGCCCCCTGTAACAGCTTTGTACATCAAATGAGCTGCTTTCAGTTCACAGCAAGAAAGTTGAGGATCAAGGAGTTTATGAAACTTGCGTAGCTGGGATAGGATTCAGATTCCTTTGTTTCCAAAGCCCAGACCTATTCTAAATATAATATCACCTTCAGCTTTTATACTATGAATAGTCAAGAAGTAAAATCTTCCTCTCCAATGCACAAACTGTAGACACAGGGTGATGTAATTCCTAATCTCTTCCCATGTGCTTATTAGGTTCACCGCCCCATAGGCTCACATTAGCATTATTTTCTTCTTAAATATTTCTTACGATCCTGGATCATGAATTTCAGATAAACAGCTAAGGGGTAGGGGACTCCCAATTACATCTGGGAATGTTTAATGTTTCATTATTTTATTGGTGGATGGAAATATCTGAACATCTGCCTTTCATAAAGGAGAAAAGAACACTATGAATCTCATCCCATGTAGAGAAAAACTCATTAGCACTTTGAGGGGAGGGGTGTTTCTATTGGAGATGCAGAGCACAAAGAATCAGCTAAATGATAGAGTGATCATTTCTTAATGGTCTGCTGTGAGCCAGCTATCATACAGGTGTATGAATGACCTGTGTGATACTATTTAAGGCTTCCAGTCATCCCATGTGATGCAAAAGTAGATATTTCTTTTCAGAAAAAAGGGAACCAGAACTGGCATGCCTGGGTCTGTCTGGCTCTGGGCACTGTGTATGACCCTTGGGGAAGCGGCGAGGGGGCCTTACTTGTCTGCGGGGACTGGGTAGTCCATCAGCTGAAAGATGACTTTTTTCGGTGAGGTACGTGTCAACAAGGTGATGACCTGCAACATGGCGTGCTTCATAACATGATTAGAGTTCTCTCGCAATTTTATGTAGATAAGTTCTATGATCTTACACACCTGGAGAAGGAATTCCCCAGGTCAGCCAGAGTCTCCTGGGCCACAGTCCCTGCCGGAGCAAGGCGTTTCTTGGACTGAAGAATTTAGTCCTTCTCAGAAAAACCAAGGCAGCAAGCAGTTAGCCCAGAAATAAAATACTAGTGGATAGCATATTTATGTGTGTGACCACACAATGCAAAATACTTATATGATTGAGAAATAAACCTATTTGTGCATTTATTGATAGTGGGAAAAATTCCCCCCCAAAAAGTTTATTTTGGAGAATATACACAATATAATTATATAAGATATATAAGCTCAATGTAGAAAACCTAGCTATAATTCATACTTTTAAAGAAGAAAGTCAAAATAACAGAACAGAATAACAATGGAACCATATACTTCAATTTTTTTTAACAATTAAAGATGACTTGACTCTACATACTGAAGGAGTGAGCTGTATGTTGGAGGAATGGCCCAGAACAGTGAACACTGAGTCATAATCTTGGAAATTCTATTCATAGGCCCCATGTTGTATTTTTTCTCCACTTTGATTCATCCTTGAATACGGAGAGCTCTAGCTAGATCTAGCAATTTGTCTGAGATCAGTGCTTATATATTCAGCATCAGATTCCATCTGCTTATACTCCCCAGAAGTCATAAGCTGAAAAGCTGAAGTACATTTATATTCTGTTGTAATTGCCTCAGATACAGTTCAGTGATACATGCTCAACCCATTACTCCAAAAGAAAGAAAAAAGGTGAAGTGCCAAGTAGTATAAACATTCCTCTTCCACGTCTGCACCAGGGTGAACGAGAAATGGGAGACCCTAAACTACTCTTCTTCTCTGTGGGCCTGTTAACTATTGGGTCTAGACCTCTTTCCTCCCCTCCTCCTCCTATGAAAGCAGCATGTTCCCCAGATGAGGCAGCCACAGTACTATCTGCTGTTACAGAAACGATGGCCTGCCGTGACCGTCCAGGAAAGACTCCCTGCATCAGCCTTGTTTAGAGATTGTGAGGCCACATACTATGTGTGCCATTTAGGGGACTGGTGCGGGGGGTGATAAATTTCACCACACACAATCTTTCATTATAACTGCTGTTAGAATCCTGTTTAAGAGAAGAGCCCACTTTACTCAGTAGTTCAGTGGTGTGTGGGAGCTGGGCTGGGGCGCTGGGTTGCTGACCAGCCATTGTTTTAGGGTTTTCTCTCTGTGTTTAGTGATTTTACTCTAGCATCAGCTGGTTTGGCTTCTCTTCCTCTCCAGGGACTTGGTGAGGCTTTACCTAGCCTCCCTTTCTCACTGCATGAGGGGAGAGTTTTCTTTTGTCATGTACGTGACCGCTGTCTTTCAGCTGTCCTTGGTTCCATATGCTGCTCTCAGAATGCCCCCGTTGGTGGTGGCATGGGGAGATCTGCAAGGAGCCTTACCCTTTCCCCCTTTCCTGCTCTCTGAACCTGAGTCCCGGCTCTCATTTATTTTCAGTCACTTAACACTGTAAGGTCAAGTGTGGGAACTGAAGTTGCTCCCTCCTGTCACCACTGGGGCTGGTTTCAGAGGCCTGTGACCTGTACGTTTACACAGGGTCCCACCTCTGAAGGCCCCTCACTTTGTTTAAAGCTCAACTGTTGCCCGCTCAGTAGTTTCAGTAATTTTATCTTTGAGTTTGTTTTGTGAGTGAACTCCCGTGGGACGGTAGAGCACGCGTGCGAGCAGAGGAGACATGTAATATGTGAGTCAGCCATGGTTCCTGTGTGCAGAATGCCAGTGGGCCTGGGATGTGCAGGAGTTCAGGGGGAAATGAAACGAGTACAAGATGAGCACTTAGGCCTGGGAGGGAAGAGAAGGATGGGGACCCTATACATCTTTTCCCTTTCTGTCTGCCTTCCTCCTCAATAAGCTGAGGATAAAGAATATTCATAGAATGTGTGAACAACAAGAAGTGAAATATAAACAATGGAGTTCTGTAGCATTGCCAGTCTTCCAGGAAGGATGAAAAACATGCCTGTAAGAGTTATGAATTGCATTATTTTGTTGAGTCAAATGCTCTTATATTTACAGCTGCAATTGGAATTGTACAATATTACAATGGATGGTGAAATTCATACTATAATGTAAAATTTTAGTTGTTTTTCACTTAGAAAGACTTTAAGTAAAAATACCATAACAAACAGAAAGAGAGAGAGAGAGGCAAAGCAGAAAGAGACAGACGGTGGAGGAAAGGAAAGGATTTGTATGCTTGTACCTTTCATGGCACCTCCCGCCTGCATTTGAACCAGAAGCCCTGTGTTTCATTTTGCACTGGGTCCCACAAATTAGGTGGCCAACCTACAGCGAGCTAGGGGCCCTTCGAAACTCCCCTCAATGGTTCCAAGGGTGATTTGAATTATAGCTGCACTAGTTTATTTTTACTCACTTATTTCTTTTAGAAATTTGAAGTAAATATGGCAAGATGTTATGATGTGGATGAATCATGGGTAGAATGTCCATTACATTTTTTTCTAAACTTTTCTGGATGCTTGAAATATTCCACTCCAAAAGCCTCACCTAATTAGTGACATGATGACACAGTGGCAAGGCCTATATATGAAAAGAAGTAGATCTATACCAATGGCCACAGGAGCACTTGACAGGGTAATCACATGCCCCTTGGCCAGCGTCTCACCATGGTGACCTTGTGGGCATGGTATTCCAGGGTCAGTCTCAGCATGTTGGCCGCCTCCTTCGCCATCCCACGGTCAGGCGCAGTGAGTCTCATCAGGAGACTCCACACGAAGTCAGTCAGCAAGGGTGGCAGCAACATGTGTCCTATACTCTGCAACCCAGAGAGAGAGCCGCGACCTCAGGCCCCAGTTGCACCTCCCACTCCTCAGGCATCACACAGAAGCCCTGGGGCGAGGTCGTGCCACATGGTTTTTGTGGGCTCTAGTCACCTATGCTGTCGTGGGCTTCATCCTCCATTAAAAAGTATTAAAAACTCTCATTGACACTGGGTTGGTATTAAGATGACTATAATTCAAGCTAAATTCTACATATCTTTTTATTTTGATTTTTAAAGCATTGAAAACATTTTTATCTGGGTAAGTTAGCTCTGAGGGCAGGCCAGGGAGAAGTGGAAAACCATAGCATTCAAGCTAAGGAACTGTAAAATATTGATTTTACCTTAACTCAGCTACTCACCTATTAGAAATCATTGCAAACTCCTTCAGCTTTGGAAATGATTTTGCTCAGATCAGAAACTAGTGTAATTAGTACAAGATACAGAAGAGGGTGGAATGTGAAGGGGATGGACTTCCCTCTTTCCCAGAGAGGGACTAAGAGGCAGGGAGAGGAAAAAAGGGGCCTGTAAGTCCATGAGTGTGGTACAAAAAATGCAATTCAAGCAATCCCTTTTTAAAGTGAGAAGAATATCTGTGGACTGTGGAACACAAAATGTGAACAAAGTTACATGATGTGCATTTCTCAGTTAAGAAAGATGCATGAGCCACATTTCCTTTTTGTGTATTTCTTGTGTACATTCCATATATATAAAATGAAAAAATATTAAAATATAAACTATGTTGAAATATGTCATCACAAACAAATAATATTATACATGGAACAAAAGCCGTAAGATAAAACAGGGGTTAAGTTACCCGAGCAACTTCAGTTTCTTGTTCATTCAAGATGCCAAGCAGGAATTCTATGTTGCCGCAGCGAGATAGGAGACATTGACTTCCAGACTGCTCACACTTGTCCATTGTATTTTGTAGAATGTCCTCTGTAAGAAAGAAAAGAGTTTAATCTTTTTTTGTTTGATGACTGGTTCCTTCTATGATGTTGCTATTTCCAATTTCCTCTTTCTGCCCAGTTCTGGAGATCAGAAGTTTTCTGAATCGTTAACGCCTCGGCGATAGTATGGTCACATAAACTGGGATGACTGCATGGGCTCAGAGTTCCAGTGTTGTAGGAGAGGTCTCTGTGAAATGGGAATGAAGAATGTAGGGAATTTCAATAGGTGGACCAGATATCAATACAGGCAGGCATCAAATCCATTGTTCAGGACTCTTGTAAAGCTACCAGAGAGGCTGTTGTTGGAAGAGCGGACTTGGGGACAATCTGCCAGGGCTGCTGGGGGAAGGCGGTGCTGTAGGAAACCTAGAAGCGCTTGACCAAAGCTTCAGGTGCAGGTGTCTTTGGTTCCAGAGAAGGTGGGGCTTTTAAATTATTTCATTTGCTAACAGCTTTACAGAGATATAACTGACATACAACATATTTGAAGCCTATAATTTGGTAAGTTTTCATGTACGTATATATTCACGAAAACATTACCACAGGAAACAGAACTGAACATTGTCATCACCTATAAGTTTCCTCGTGCCCTTTTGTAACCCCTCCTGCCTGCTTCCCTGGACCCCCTCTGACTCCCCCTCCTTGGATCCAAAAGCAACTATTGGTCTGCTTCCTGCTAGGCTTGTATTTTCCAGTTTTTTTTGCAAGTGGAGTCATCTAGTATGTACTCTTTTGTTGTTTAGTGTCTTTCGGTCAGCAAAATGCGATGCATTCTTGCTGTTGGATGCGTCAGTAGTTCATCCCTCTCTACTGAATGCCCTGCTGCTTTATGTTTGTCCTGCCCCCTGTTTGCCCAGTCACCTGCTGAGGGATGGGCATTCGGGTTGTTTCCGGTATTTGGCTATTACAAATAAAGGTGCTCTCCACATGTGTGTGCAAATCTCCATTTGATATTTGTTTTCACCTCTCTTAGGTAGAGACTAAACTTTTCAGTGACTGGGTCACATGGTAGATGTATGTGTAACTTTTCAGGAAACTGCCAAATGATTTTCCAAGGTTGTGTCATTTCACATGCCTGTGGGCAGTGTGGGAGAGGTCGGTTCCTCACGTCTTTCCTTGCACGTGGTATGGCTAGTCTCTCCAGCTTCAGGAATGTTAACGGGTGTCCAGTGGTGACTTGTGGAGGTTTTGATTGACATCCCTTATGTGACTCTATACTGAACATGGTTTGATATGTTTCCTTGCTGTCTGCTGCTTTGGTGAAGTAAGTATTCAAGTCTACTATTGTTTTTAATTTGACTCTCTGTTTTCTCATTCTGGGTACAAATTCTGGGTACAAGTCTTGTATCAGATATGCAACTAGCAAATGTTTTCTCTTAGTCTGTGGTTTACCTATTCTCTTAACAGTGTCTTTCATAGAACAGAAATACTTAATTTATTATTTTTTTCATTTATGACTCATGCTTTTGGTGTTGTAGTTGACAAATCTTTGCTTAATCCAAGGTACAAAGGTTTCTTCTAGTTTCATAGTTTCAGGTTTTACATTTAGTCCTATGATCCATTTTGAATTAGCTTTTGTGCATGTATGAGATGTAGATCAAAGTTCCTTTTTTGCCTACAAATAACCAATTTTTAAAATTAAATTTATTGAGGTGTCATTGGTTAATAACATTATATAAGTTTCAAGTGTACAATTCTATAGTACATCATCTGCATATTGTATTGTGTGTTCACCACCCCAAGTCAAGGCTACCTCCATCAGCATACGAAGTAACCAATTTTTTAGACACCGTTTATCGAAATGTATCCTTTCTCCACTGACTTGCCTTTGAAACTGGGTTGAAATTCATTTGTCCACATGCGCATGAATCCATTTCTGGACTCTGCTCAGGGTTGAACGGAAGTGCTGATGGTGCACACCCTGGTCTCTTCCCTGATCTTTGGGAAAATTGTTCAGTATTTCACTATCAAGTGTGATGTTAGCTGTTGGTTTTTCATAGATGTACTTTAGCAGGTAGAAGGAGCTCACTTTTAATGTCTACTTTTTTTAGAGTATTTTTTTAAATCAGAAATGGATGTTGAGTTTTACCAAATGCTTTTTCTATGTCTGCTAATATGCTCATGTAGTTTCTTCATTCATCTGTGAATATAGTATGTTATATTGGTTGATTTTCAAATGTTAAATTGATATTTCACTTCTGGGCTAAATTCCATATGGTCCTGGTGCATTATTCTTTTTATGTATTGCAGTATTTGATTTGCTAAACTTGTTAAAAATTTTTGCATCTATGTCCTTGAGAGACATTGGTCTGTAGTTTTTTTATTTTATTTTTTTTGTAATGTCTTTCTGTGGTTTTGGTATTAGAATAATGCTGGCCTCAAAGAAT
The DNA here is from genome assembly GCA_004027475.1 of Anoura caudifer. Taxonomy (NCBI): domain Eukaryota; kingdom Metazoa; phylum Chordata; class Mammalia; order Chiroptera; family Phyllostomidae; genus Anoura; species Anoura caudifer. The sequence goes on from PVKU01000500.1 coordinate 271,896, forward strand.
GAGTTGGCAAGTGTGCCCTCATCCTCACATTTCTGCACAAACTTGTGTAGAATTGGTACAATTCTTCCTTGCATGTTTGCTGGAGTTTTCTTTGTAAGAAGGCTTTTAACTACAAACTCATTTCCTTTGACAGATATAGGGTATTTGGGTTATTTATTTCTTCTTGAGGGAGCTCTTGTCATTTGTGTTTTCAATAAATGTGTCTAATGTGTCAAATGTACTGGCATAAAGGTGTTTGTTCATAGTGTCCCTTACTATTCTTTTAACACTCATCAAATTTCTAGTGACATCCTCTCTCTCATTCCTGATGTTGGTAATGTGTGTCTTCTCCCTTCTGCTTTTGGCTTCATGGCTGCTCTCTTATTGATTTTCTGCTTTCTACTTTTTTACTGGGGTTTGTTCTGATCTTAGCAACAGATTCTCAGTGACCCTTGGAGAAGGGGATGACCCGGCCTTACCATTCTGATGCTTTGCGATGCACAGGAGGTGGTACATTCCCAAGGATGCTGGCTGTGAGATGGACAGGCTGGGGTGCAAGCACAAGAGACACAGTTCTGCTGCCAGGACCCCCAGACAGGGAGCATCCACACTTGCCTGGCAGGAAACAAAGGGGAGAAATGTGTTGCTGTGTAGAGTCAGCACTGGATGTCTGTACCGGAACCTCTAATGTACACACCAGACAAGGACCAGATGAGCCTTGGAGTGAACAGGAGCCACATGCCCACCTTGGTGGTGTTCCTGAGCCTTAGTTTCCTCATCTACGAATTGCTGCCTGGTAACACTTACTCTGGAGACTAAGGGAGTAATGTGGATGACTCGAAAGAAAGTTTGTAGCAAATGCTGAGAGATAACAGTGACTTGTTGAGCCTTTATTAGTTTGTGTTTCATAAATCAGGTAGCAGTTTGCAGGTAGCAGTTTCCCAGGATACCTGTGGGGAGGTCATAGAGGTTGATATCCAAACAGTCTTGGGCTTCCTTCTCTTTGTATGAAAGAGTTCGGGTGACTCTATCAGCCCCTGGAGAAATGTGACTTTTCCTCCTGAAATTGCTAATTCTTCCCAGGGAAATTCATTGTTTAAAATTCAGACAGAGCACTGAATTCTGATGTCCAAGCTGCTACCATACACTTATGTATTGTTCCCTGCAATGTCCTTAAAATATAGGCTGCTCAAATATTTACCATATTTTTCAGACTGTAAGATATACCTTTCCCCCCAAATTTGGGAGGAAAAAGGGGGTGTGTCTTATAGTCCGAATGTAGCGTACCTGGCTCGCTGTGGGAGCAGGCAGCGGCCTATGTTATTAAATGTTTTACCACATTTTTTGTTTCAAAATTTTTTTCCCTATTTTCCTATCCTCTAAAACCAAGGTGTATCTTATGGTCCAGTGCATCTTACAGTCCAAAAAATTCGGTAGGTTTTCATCTCAACTGATTTTTTTGGCCAGATCAGACACAGAAAAGCAGGGACTGGAGACATAAGAGAGAAGAGGTAGGAGAGACATAACGCTTTGTGAAGGTTTCAGTACAGTTACTATTTTCCTTTTGTTGTTGTTATGTTCTGTTTTCAAAGGGCTCCTCCACCTGTAGGTTTGAGAAGCTACTGGGCCTGCAGAATTTCTTATCTCTAAGACAAGTGATTACTTTTCCTAGATAAATTCTGTGGTGGTTGGAGCAAATGGTGGTGGTAAAACTAGAGTCAAGTCAGCCCTCTAGGGGATCCCAAGGCTTGTCTGGCCTTCTTTCTACTTCTCTTGTGTTCCCTTATCCCTGCCTCTCATGCTGCCTGACCCAGTCACACCTACCCACTCCCCCTCTATCCCTGTTTCTGTCTGTTTTAGCAACTCTTATTGAGACTGAATTCTTGTCTGTACTCCATTATCTGTTTTTGGTCATCTTTTTTTCTCTGTACATTGATCTCATGTGTTTGGAGGGTTTTCTCACACATCTTAGTTGTCTGGTCATATTTAAGAAGGTGATGTTTTCTATGTGAGCAAGACTTGTCAGCCAGTGGGCTTTGCTTTCAAATGATGAGGTGGAGAGGCTGGGGTCATGGAGATCTAAACAACATCAAGATAATTTTTGGGGGGAACTGACAGCTGTTTTGAGGAAAAATGTCTCAGATTTTGCCTACCAGTGGGCCCATGTTGCATGGAGTAGAGTGTGTGTGTTGAGGAGGAGGGGAGGCAACATGCAGTCTTCTGCAAGAACTTGCAATGAATTCTTTCAGTGAATGCTTCTGTTTTAAGCCTGCCTTTGCCTTCCACTCAGTGTTACTTGGGCTTCCTACAGAGCCAGCCTCTCTGGGGTTCTACCAGGTGTACTGCCTTCCTTTTTAGCTGTCCCCCAGCCCAAGTTCATGTGCTCCAGCCTCTCGGCCCCCCAGCCAGGCTCTGTCAGCTCCTGCTCCCACGTTCCTTCCACTCTCCTGCAAGTTGGTTGGTGTCATCAGCCCACCAACAACCCTTTGCTCCTTCTCTTTGTTGCTGTGGGTTTATACCCTCAACAAATGTCATTACTGTCATTTTGTGAGAACTCAGGGGACAGAGGAGATAAAGACATGTCTGTTTATTGGCTTTGACTGGAAATCTTCCTTACCTGAGGACATTTTTTTCATAGATTTTTAGAGAGAGAGAGGAAGGGAGAGGGAGGGGGGAGGGAGAGAGAGGAGAGAAAGAGAGACAGAAACATTGATGTGAGAGAGAAACATTGATTGGTGCCTTTCGTAGGCTCCTCTACCAGGGATTGAACCCTCAGCCTAGGTAGGTGCCCTGACTGGGAATTGAACCTGCAACCTTAGCTGTACAAGATGATGCTCCAGCCAACCAGCCACACCAGCCTGGGCTTCCTCCAGTTTTTTAAATGCTCATGTGCCAAAGGAACAAACCTAGGGGGAAAACCCTCTGTTAATGCTATAAGATGACATGTTTGGCTCATATTTCTTGAAGAGTTTAATGGGAGAAACAAACATTCTTTGATTGTGGCAGTTTTTTCATCCTGATGGGCACATGGGTCATGTAAGAGGAATACCACTTAAAACTATGTCCAATGGACTTCCAGCCAAGACAGAGGCATAGGTGGACACACTGTGCCTCCTCGCACAATCAAAATTAAGGACAACAAAGATTTAGAAACAAGAAAACAACCAGAACTGATAGAAAATTGAACTGTATGAAAGTCCAACAACCATTCATCCAGACCAGTAAGAGGGGCGGAGTCCTAGCAGGAAAAAGTGGAGGTTGGCGGACTGGGTGTGCAGGCAGTATTGGCTGGCAGATCCCAGGCACAGGGTGACAACAGTGCAGATCCAGTGAGGCCGTACAAGGTGGCTGGCTGACCAGGTGGTTCCACATTCGTGCGCAGATAATCCAGGTGAAGGGGAAGCAACGGAAGGGACTAGAATCTGAGAGAGAATGGAGCAAGTGCTGTTGCTCCCTCTTGGACCCCGCCCCCACATACAGCGTCACAACCCAGCAACTGGGCTACCCTGCCATGGAGAACACCTAAGGCCCTACCCCTCACTATGTAACAGGCATGACCAGACCCCCCCCCCAAAAAAAAACACCAAAAATGGCTCAAACGGGAGAACAGATCAAAGCCCCAAAGCCAATTCATCTAAGCGACCAAGAGATAGCCAACCTATCAGATGCACAGCTCAAAGCACTGGTGATCAGGATGCTCACAGAATTGGTTGATTTTGCTCACAAATTACATGAACAAATGAAGGCTACAATAAGTGAAATGAAGGAAAACACGCAGGGAACCAATAGAGATGGGAGGAGAACTTGGACTCAGATCAATGGAATGGACCAGAAGGAAGAAAGAAACAACCAAACAGAAAAGAAGGAAGAAACAAGAATTCAAAAAAATGAGAAGAGGCTTAGGAACCTCCAGGGTATCTTTAAATGTTCCAACATCTGAATTATAGGGGTACCAGAAGGGGAAGAAGAAGAGCAACAAGTGGAAAACTTATTTGAACAAATAATAAAGGAGAATTTCCCCAACCTGGCAAAGGAAATAAATAGACTACCAGGAAGTCCAGGAAGCTCAGAGAGTCCCAAAGAAGTTGGACTCAAGGGGGAACACACCAAGCCACATCATAATTACATTAGCCAAGATTCAAATGAAGGAGAGAATTCTAGAAGCAGCAAGGGATAAGGGGACAGTCACCTACAAAGGAGTTCCCATCAGACTGTCAGCTGATTTTTCAAAAGAGAACTTACAGGCAAGAAGGGGTTGGAAAGAAGTATTCCAAGTCATGAAAGGCAAGGACCTACATCCAAGATTGCTCTATCCAGCAAAGCTGTCATTTAGAATGGAAGGGAAGATAAAGTGCTTCTCAGATAAGGTCAAGTTCAAGGAGTTCACCATTGCCAAGCCCTTACTATATGAAATGTTAAAGGGACTTACCTAAGAAAAAGAAAATAAAAATATGACAGTAAAAAGACAGCAAACTCACAG
>PVKU01000500.1:276454-468224 GCA_004027475.1 Anoura caudifer
AGAAATGGAGATCACATGGAGGGTTAGCAACAGGGGAGTGGGAGGAGGAGAGAGGGGGAAAAAGTACATCGAATAAGTAGCATAGATGGTAGGTAGAAAATAGACAGGGGGAGGGCAAGAATAGTGTGGGAAATGTAGAAGCTAAAGAACTTATGACATATGGAGGTGAACTAAAGAGGGGGAATGTGGGAGGGGGGGTGCAGGGTGGAGGGGAATGTTGGGGGAGAAATAGGACAACTGTAATAGCATAATAAAATATATTGAAAAAGAAATAAAAATATGTAAGAGGCATAAAATTAAATTAAATTTAAAAAGAAAGTTATTCTTGGTATGAAAACAAAGGATCTGTATTTTTAATAAGAATTTCATATTTTTATTATGCTTTGTTTTGTCTTTAGCCATAACTACTCACTCTGTATTTGACTTTCTGGACTTATTATTCACTTTCATTTCATAGAAAAGATAGTTAATTAAAATAAAACATTTCTTCACTGAAAAAACAAACAAACAAAAAAACTATGTCCAATGGAGTATTAATGACAGTCAGGGTTGTTCAATAGGACAGGAGCCTCTGAGACTCTGGAAGACATAGGCTAGGGTAGTGTACAAAGAAAAAAGCCTTTTTTTTTTTCAGTGAATGCAATGCTTAGGGATTAGGTGGGTTCTCCTGAGAAGAGAATTGGCAGTGGCATTGTGTTAGAGGAGGGCAGCACAAATCTTCATTGATTTGTCTGTGTCCTAGAGATACTGTGCACAAATCAAGCCCTGGGGGAAGCTCAGCTTTTAATTTATTAACATATTTTAATTTATTGATAATATTTTAACTTATTGATAATAGTTCTGATGTTTTGTTTCATAGACTTATTTTCCCACCCCATTAATATCATCAACTTAGCCATCTTTAGAAGACATTATTTGAAAAGAAAGTTCACTTCGGTGCGGCCACAACTAGGAGCTTAGTGTCTGTGCTCTGGAATATGCTGGTCTGCTTCCCCCTGGTGGCACTCGGCCGGAATCGCAGGGCGGAGTGGTGGGTTATCACCCCCTGGCTTCTCAAACAAATCTGTAGTAGCTGGGACTCCTCAGCATTGCATGTGTGAACACTCGTTCTTACACACTTGTTCTTTCACAGTGGAGGGGTGGGCTGCGGGCAGGGGACAGTGAACGTTATAACTGAAAGCCAAAGAGGCTGAGAATCCACAAGGGGGGAGGTGTGTTCATAGACAGTATAAAAGGCAGGCAAGGATGTCACTCAAAACACAGAAAACCCCAAATCAATATTGGCAGTTAGGAGACACCTGTTCTCCTCCATCTGAAAGGCCCCAGTGAACAGGTCTGATGTCAGCCCCATGTTGGCGATGGCGTGAGGGAAAGGTCACTCTCACCTCTCAGGAATGCAAACTGAGAGACAGTTTTGCTTTCCTCAACTTTACTCATATGTTTTTTTTTTTTTTTTTTTTTTTTTTGGCCAGGGATGTTTTTTTTTTTTTTTTTTTTTTTTTTTTTTTTAAAATTTTTTTTTTTTTTTTTTTTTTTTTTTTTTTTTTTAGGCCAGGCATGTTTACTTTTTATTATTTTTTTTCTTTCTTTTTTAAAAATTTATTTTAATTGTTGTTCTTGTACAGTTTTCTGTCTTTTACTCCCAACTCAGCCTACCACCCCAGCCCTCCCCACCTCCCTCCCATTCCACCCCCCTAGTTTTTATCCATGTGTCCTTTATACTTGTTCCTGTAAACTCTTCCCCTTTTCACCAGAAATTCCCTCCCCTCTCCCCTGTGGTGACTGTCAGCCTGTTCTCAATTTCAGTGTTTTTGGTTACATTTTGCTTGTTTGTTTGTTTTGTTGATTAGGTTCCTGTTAAAGGTGAGATCATATGGTATTTGTCTTTCACTGCCTGGCTTATTTCATTTAGCATGATGCTCTCCAGTTCCATCCATGCTGTTGCAAAGGGTAGAAGCTCCTTCTTTCTTTCTGCTGCATAGAATTCCATTGTGTAAATGTACCATAGTTTTTTGATCCATTCATTTACTGATGGGCACCTAGGTTGCTTCCAACATTTGGCTATTGTAAATTGTGCTGCTATGAACATAGGGGTGCATAGGTTCTTTTGGACTGGTGTTTCAGGGTTCTTAGGATATAATCCTAGCAGTGGAATTGCTGGGTCAAAAGGTAGATCCATTTTTAGTTTTCTTAGAAAATTCCGTACTGTTTTCCATAGTGGTTGTACCAGTCTGCAATCCCACCAACAGTGCACTAGGGTCCCCTTTTCTCCACAATCTCTCCAACACTTGTTGGTTGTTGCTTTGTTTATGAGTGTGTGCGGGTTGAGAACTTTAATCTACTCACATGTTTTGATCTTCTGTCTTTCTAAGCCTACTCACACACTGCACAAAGATGACCATTTTTGTATTGTTTGAAGGAGAAAACACAAAATATACCAAACTATTCAGTTGAAAAGTCCATCAGCTGAAGAATAGTTAAGTAGATTTTAATATATTAAAGTTATGGAGTGTATGCTGTGATTAAAAGAATGAGATATATCTATGAAAATATCTGTAGGACATATTGTTTGTGAAAAAAAGCAAATTGCAGAGCCATGGGTAAATATGACATAACTTTAGTAAAGGAATGCTGAGGAGCAAAGTTATGTTCTCTCCACGTGCGCACGTGCGGATCTATCTGAAAGCTATTTATGGGCAGCGCACATAGCATCTGGCATGGTAAGAAGGAACTGGGGTGGAGAGGATGGTAAAGGAGACTCGGCTATATCTCTAGTATGTTTCAATGAAAATACTCAAGAATCACTTGCATAAAGGTCACAAACAACGTGGTTGTGGTCTGCAGAGGAGAATCAACACAGTGAGCAAAAAGCTGGTTTGACACACTTGTACTCTTGGTGTGAAGCATGAAACATCTTAATCTGTTGTTTGAGAAGTTCTGCTGATTGACAGAGTCATATGGGACACTGACACCTTTCCCAATATCTCAACCTGCCAGCACTGTCATGCCCGCAGGCTGCTGATGCCCTCCAGACCCAAGTCTCAGAAAAGTGCACTACAGAAATGCAGTCTTCAGAAGCACCCAGTGACTTACACTGTCCTTGGCTTTCTTGGCTGCGAAGATGAGCACCCTGCTGATGATCTCCAGGACTGTCCCCTGCAGGCACGACCTGCCTCTGCCCATCCACACGACCATCTCCTGTTGAAAACACAGGAGTCACCCCAGAACCACGGTGTTTGCATCTCCTAAACAGAGGAGACCTTGACACATCAAGGGTCCCCACACCTCTGATGAGTTCACATCTCACCTACATTTCCTTAACAAATACACGACGGCCAGTCGGTAGACTACCATTTACTCCTGTGCTCCTTTGTCTGCTGTGGGAACTACACCTGGGTTTTATTTTGTTCAGTTCTACCCAACAAGTACTTACTAATGTCCCCTTTAACTCAAGGCCGCAAGGGGATCATTGGCCCTTCTTCCTCTTTTCTTTCAAAATACACATTCTCTTATTATTTTTTCATCATGGGATCTGATTTTCAGTTTAAAAAGTTGAAATGCTATCTGATCCTGAAATGTCATCTTATCCCAGAACTTTCTTTCTAAGTTCACCAACCAGATATTTCCTGGCTCATGGTTACAGAGTACATTTCTGGAGGTGGCTCGGTTAAAAAGTTCTTGCAAATTTTGATTCCAGTCTATCTTACTGTGACTTCTGTTCGTCCTAAACCCTCAGGTACAGTGGTGCATTAACAACCTTGGGAAGGGATGAATACCTGCCTATGTTTCACAGGCTGGTCACCATAAACAGACTGCTTAGGGCAGTCTGTTGAGTCCATAGTATTTATGCCAATGGTTGGCCACAGGTGCTCCCGTTGTATAAACCGTTCTGAAATCCATTTCTTGGGGCAGAAGCATCTCTAAATTTGGGGGGGGGGCGGTGGGCATCAGCCTGTGCCTTTTCTAGTAGTGAGGTTCAGCATTTTTTGAGAATCAGGAGTGTTTCTGATGCGGAAGGTGTAAGACTAAGGTGGTTAAGTAACAGGCTCCCAAGTTAGAAGCTCCTTCGCTCATTAGCATTGCATATACTATTGCTCCTTTCTCTGCTTCCATTTCCCTCTCCACAATGTGGGAGAAATAATGGCAACTTCCTCACAGGGTTAAGTACCAAATGAGATATAACCCATGTAGTGAGTATTCAGCTTAGTGCCTGACACAGTAACTGCTCACTAAGCAGCGTGGGGCTCGTGGTGCTGAAAGAGCACATGTGGGAGAGGGTTGTAATGATGGAGCAAGAATGATACTGTAAAAAGCTGTGCAATTAACATTTTAAAAATGCGCAGAAAATATTTGCCTCAAGTTAGGCACCAACTAGCTCAATGTATTTCACTTTCCTTCACCGTCTTCCTTGTCCTCATGCATGCTGATTTGGCTTCTGTACTTGAGTGTAGTTTATGATTTGGACAACCCACGGATGCTCCGGGCAGAGTAGGTGCATCTGGTTTTCCAGTATTTCCAGACAGCCACCCCCTAATGCCATCATGTACGGAATGCAAAATTAAAGACTTTATGGTGTCCACAGATGCCTTCTGTCTCTGGCTGGGACATCAGGGACACAGTGAAGTCTTGGATGTGAAAGTGAGTTTGGGATAATTGTCAGGGTTTCTGGGGATAGCATGGTATCCATGATGATAGGATGCCCATGGATTCCCTAGCTGCAGAGCTGCTAGGGAAGGACACACATATAGACCCTGCCAAAGCTGCTTCTCTGTTCCACGGACCTGGATGTAGCCCAGGTCGACCATCCTGTTCCCTGATGCCCCATGTCACTGCCACATAGCGCTTAGCTTCTCAAATGTCTGTTCATGCCATCCTCCCAAAATTAAATTCTTATAAAGATGTCTCTGTAGTTCAAATACAGGGAAGTGATTTCATTTAGGTGTTACTTGCATACCTTGGGAGGAAAAAAATTTTTAGATGCCAGATATTTGAAGGAGATGTTACATATGGCAAATGGGAAATAAGAAGTGCAGTGTCTTTGGATTTGTGACACAAGAATTAAATTGTTCCTTTTCCCTTTACCTTTAAGATTTGCAATTTGTAGAAGTCTTTAGACACTAAGATTAGAAGAGTGTCTTCATATGTGTTTAAAGTACTTTGGTATAGTTCCTGAAAAACAAAAGTGTATTATAAACAGCCAGCCTGCCTTACCTAAAATTTTACCCCATTGTCTATAGGTTTTGCATCCTGGTGTCCTGAGTTTTTCCCATAAACCACAGGTAAGATAGAGTGGTAGCTATGGTGATGAGAGCTCACCCAATGCCATGTGCCGTGTGTTTCTTCTAGAACCTGCACGGCAGCTGTGCTGAGGAAATAGAGACCATACGCGTTGCTGATCTTACTATGGGACTCTTCCTGGCTCCACCTTTCTCTGCTGACATTTCCTTCTTTGCAGAACTTGCCAGTAAACTCCCTGTCCTTAATCAATTAACCAAAAATCCATTCACCCATTTGTTCCTGTAAAACCTACACAATCCATTAAATCCCATGGGTTGCAGAATTCATGAACACAGGGGTAGAGATCAGTGCTGGGAAGTGCTATGTATCTGTTGTATCTAAAAAGAGTGAAGGAGTAAACCACAAAGGTCGTGACCTGGGAAGAGAGGTTGTGCAGGACTGCTGTGTGCTTGGCGGTGTCTCCTTACAATTAAAGGGGGCAGACTCTCACCTGCACTTCCTCGTCATCGTTATCGTCCCCCATTTCTTTCACTTCCTCAAGACTTGGGATACCAAATACCATTTTAAAGGATGACTCTATTATCTTCAACTGAGTTTCAAATTGCAGCAAGGGATCCACAAAGCTGGCAAGGAAAAGGTCTAGTGATTAAATTGAGGAGGAAACAAATATAACCTAATTTTGGTGACCTTTTTTTTAATAAGAAGAGAGTGTGGACTAGAAAAGGAGGTCCATCTTTTGGCTTTATATGACATGTGGGTTTTAAATTGTCTCATAAAACTGATGATGGTGCTTTAAATATAATAGGATGACATCTGTAATCAGTTATTTGGAAATCAGACTATTTTTCTCAATAGACATAATCAGGTAAAGTGGTTACATTCTCAGCCATGCCCATCGTTGGGCACTTGAAATAAATTACTGCCACATTTTCTCTGATCTGTGATACTATGTTTCTCATATTTTAGCATTTCTGATATTGGAATGCATCTTCCAGTTGATGGTGAGAGAAAGATATGTCTTCTAGATATCTTTCTAGCTGCTGAAGGGCAGCTAGAAGAGTAAGTTGTCATATAGTTGTTACTCCTTTGGTATATGTGATCTGGATAACAGTCCTTCCTGATTTTTTTGAGGTGAAAATAATTATTTTTTGAAAAGATGGTGATATTATATGGTAAAATATGAAATCTTGTGGGGGTCTTAGAATCTCTACTGGTCAAGATACTCTCTCTGAGATTCATTATTTGGAACGGAATATTTTGGAATATATTAGGTAATTTTCAAATCCTGGAAGATTGATTTGCTATTCCTCAGCTCTAATGGATTATTAGGCTCTGAACAGCTATCTATCAAAAGTTTCTAATTGAATTTTCAGTGGAAGGTATTGAATGTCTAGGTATATATGAACTGTTTTAAGAAAATGCAAAATTAAGACTGATGAAAGAGAAAACAATGTCTTTCAGTTTACTTTGAAATCATATCATCAGTCCTAAAACAATGCCAAAATGGTTCAGGTTACAAACAAGGGTAAGGAAAGTAGCATGATACTCTGATGCCATGAGCTTCAAATGTTAGGTGGGAAGAAGGCTGGGAGTCAGACACTGGCCACACTGAAGAAGAAAGGCACGTGCAACTCTATGGGTCAGCTTGGGTGATTGTCCGCAAGTATGACTTTTTGATGGTGGGGGGTCTGCATGTAACTCTTTTCCAAAAGAGCAGTCATTAAATTACTAATGTGTGTTACAACAAGTGACATCTTAGTATAAATGTGTTCTTAGGTTCCAGGGTGTATGACTAGGTGGTATGGAAAGGCACTTGAGAAGAAAGAATAAGCGTTCCTTACTAAATTGCTGTATGAATTTGCTTTTGTTAAATTTTTGAGCTAAATATTTGTTTCACAGATTAAAGTGAAGTGAGAAGTAGACCAAATATTGATATATCGAACTTAGGAATTTTTAAACAAAGCAGTAAGTCTATTTAGATAACATCGATACACAAAGGGCAGTGTACATATTTGCAAGTATAATTTTCAGAATCAGAATTGAATTTTAAAAAGTAGGTGCCTCCTAATAAAAGCATGGGGAAATTATATTAGATATGATCAGAAAGAAATCAGGAGGGCCGTATTAATATGACACAATGTTTAATTCAAATTGAAGAGTATTAAGGGAGCTAGATATACTTGTTATAAAAATAAAAGGCATAGTTAATAATATGAAATATCCAAAATCACATAGAAATGGAATGTATAAATTCTTAAATATAATTATTAAAAATATACATTACATTATTAAAGATACAAAGAGAAATGGAAATTATTAAAGATACAAAAGGAAATAGGAACACTGTTTTAGGAAAGATTAAGCATTCACGTATTAGCATATGGTAGGTAAAAATAAAAATTCTGTCCTGGCTGGTGTGGCTCAGTGGATTGAGTGCTGGCCTGTGAACCAAAGGGTCACTGGTTCAATTCCCAGTGAGGGCACATGCCTGGGTTGCTGGCCAGGTCCCCAGTAGAGGGCATGTGAAAGGCAACCACACATTGATGTTTTTCTTACTCTCTTTCTCTCTCCCTTCCCCCCTCTTTAAAAATAAATAAATAAAAATCTTTTAAAATTTTCTGCAAAAGAGATAATGAATATAATTTATAAGAAGGTGTACTTATATATACATATAATACATTGTGTTAAATGAGATAAGGATTATCTTTTGAGACAATGATGAAATGCTGACAAATATTTACCATATGCTTAGCCATAGAAAGTTTTAAAATATGAAAGGATATATGTTTCATTCTATAATTACAATGAGAAATCTGTATTAGAAATCTATTTTTAAAATTAGAGGATTCAAAAATAATTAAAATACTTAAATACTATCAGTAGTTTTTCTTATTTAAAATAAAAAAGTAACAGACCAAGCACATATCTTAAAATTTTAAAAGGACTAAAAATATAATCAAAGAAATGAAGGACCTGGTGATTATGGGGGAGGGGGTGTAAGGGGATTACATGGTACTGAAGAAAATACAATAAAGATAAAAAATACAAAAAGAAAAATATTATAACTTATCATCATAATGTTTACTCTTTTTATAAAAAATGAAGGACATAAGCAAAAGGAGTACTTTACAAAATGAGGAAAAGTAGGAAAAAGGAAAAAGGGAAGCTCATAAGTATAATGATCCTCAGTGGCAAATTTAAATGAAGATGTAAAAAAGAAATCAGAGGACTCAGAACTAAATAATAATTGAGAAAAACTACATTAGTAAAAAAAGAAGCTATTATATGGGTTTATTAGAAACAGAATTGATTTATATTTTTAAACTATACAGGCACACATGAAAATATAATGTGTGAATCTTTATGGACCAAATAATACTTGGATGATATATGAAAAGCACAGTCTGTAACAAATTAAAAAATTAAAGGAAAACTATTATGTGGGTAGACAAAAATTGTTAAATTAAAATATGGAATGGGGTCCTAATCCAGGGTCTGCCATCCAGGAACCTATAAAATAAGATGCAAATTTTGTTTTTATGTGTCTGTGTATTTTGAGGGGAAAGAGTCCAAAAGTTTTATCAGCTTTCCATAAGAATAGGTTAAATGCATAGATACCGAGGACTTGAACACCAGGTGCTGTGCATTTTACCTGTTCTGCATGTATTATTATATCAATACATCTTCACAGCAACACCTGGAGGTAAGTACCATTTGTTACCCCAACTCACGACCTAAAGAAGACCTAAAGAAGGACTTTAGGTCTTCTTTAGAGACCTAAAGAAGTTAAATATCTTTTTCAAAATCACAAAATCTGTCAGTGGTGGAGTCAATGTCAGAAGCTTGGTCTGTCTGACCCCAGAGTCTTCACACTTAACCACTTTTTCTTTTTGTGTAGTATTATTTTGTAAATTCTAGTTACCGTATTTTTCAAACCTAAGACACATCTAGGTTTTAGAGGAGGAAAATGGGGAAAAAATTTTGAAGCAAAAAATGTGGTAAAATATTTAATAACATCAATAACAATATTTCACCAATGTAAATGTAAACAGAACTCAACAGCAGCATTAACAACCATTATCCCTCCCAAATTTGTCAGCAGTGGGGCAGTGCGGAGGGGGGAGTGCATCTTATAGTTAGAAAAATACAGTAATTCAACTAGGTAAGACACACACACACACACACGCACACACACACCCCTACTTCAAAACAAATGTGTTTGTAAGCCTAGAAGAATCACTAATTAATGGAATCAGGGATCTGATTATAACTGGTTATTCAAATGGAGTTATAATAAAAGACAATCTAAAATATATAAACAAATATTTAAGAGTATGAAGTTTAAAATTTTAGAACAGTGATTTGTAAAAATAATAAAAGAGTAATATAATACTACCAATCATGATTTATCATTGGATGTAAGAATGGCCCAATATTCTAAAAACTATTAATCAATACATATATATTAATAGATTAAATAATAGTTCTTTAATCCAACCTGAAAATGTATTTAATAAATCTCAACACCATTTTCTAAGAAAAAGAAAAACGGTTTCTTGAAAGGTTTTGTTTAAATCAAGAATGAATATATTTTTAATTGAGAAGTAATGTGTTTTCATTAAAAACAGGAACAGCCTAAGGGTTTAACTTCTTATTTTGAAATATTGTGTTAGAGTTTCTTGTATTTCAAATAAGACACAATCTAATAAAAAAAGTTTGGTAAGCTCAATCAAATACAGGATAAACATAACACTGCCCCAAATCTGACTATATCTCAGTACATCAGTAATCGCTTTCCATATGATAAAATGAAACAGAAACCAAAATACAATGTATGTAATAAATTAGGAGTGTGCAAAGTCTATATTAAAAATACTTCAAACTTTTAAGGAAGACATAAAACAAAGTTTGAATAAATAAAAATATATTCATAAATAAATTATTTATAAATGCCAGTAGTTATTCTCAAATTATTTTACAAACTCTGAAACTGCAATTAAAATTTTAGAACAATTTCATAAGAAGCTAATAAAGCACACTTACATTTCATTTGGAAAAATAAATTGGAAGACTATCATAGAATACTTTGCTGAAGATCAAGAAAATAAGGAAGCTCTAGCTCAATCAGCTAAGAGAATCTATTATGAAACAGCATTAAATCCAAACAGAGTAGTGGTGTTTGTAAAATAAACTCTAAATAATGTGACAGAATAGAAAATGCTCTAATATAGAACTAGCAAACACATAAATTCTCTATCTCCCTCTCCAGGCCAAATGCAGCATTAATTTATTGTGACAGTATTTCATGCTCAGTCAAATTGCAATCTATTACCACCCTGCTTTTTTTCTACTTGAAAAGTCTATTGAGACAGTTGTAGATTCACATGCCATTGTAAGAAACAATACAGAAAGACCTCTCTACACTTCACCCAGTTTCTCCTAGTGGTAACATTTTCTAAAAACTGTAGTGTAATACCACCACCACAGTATTGGTATCGATTCCATCCACTGATCTTGGTTAGATGTCCCCAGTTTTACTTGTGCGCATGCTTGTGTGTGTGTATTTAGATCTATATGATTTTATCATGCATGGAGGCTCATATATTCATCACTTCCGTGAAGATACTGAACAGCTCAGAACCCTTTAAACCCATAACTATTCCATCATACAGACAAATACAAAAAAATCATTGAAATGGTTAAATATGCCTTTGGAAAGGAAGTATCTGAACTCAGCATCATCTGTATCAGGGGTCAGCAAACACCTTCTGTGGTATCCAGATAATACACAAGGCCTGGACGGCTCTGTCTACTCCAGCTCGGCCATCGGAGCCCAGAGGGAACCACAGCAGTATGTGAGTGAGCGGGTGCGGCTGTTCCCCAACAACACAGCATTCGTGGACCCTGAAATTTGACTTTCATATAATGTCTATAGATTATGAAATAGTCTTCTTTTTATTTTCCTCCCAACCATTTAAAAATGTAAAAAAACAACCATTCTTATCTCTCAGGATGTGCAAAAATAAGAGGCTGTAAAAACAACAGAACTTAGCACACGGGCCATAGTTTGTTGAGTACCAGTCCGTATAATGGCATTGGGAAGCATAGCTTAAATTACTTCATAAATAAAAATAACTTAGAGACTGAAGAGTAACAAAAAACTAAGATATACTGAACATAATATTAAAGTGCAATGTAGAATTAATTTTTTATCAGATATACAAAAAAGTAAAAGAAAAATATGGATGGCTATGACTATGAAATCAATTCTAACAAGATAAAAAGGAACATATTTAAGACCATAAAAACATCAGGAGGTGCTTATTAAATATATACTACCACTAAAATTCTAATAAACTGGCAAAGAACATGAAAAAATTTATAAATACAAAAACATATAGGAAATATTATCTTGCTTATATTGAAAGTAATATAAATTAAATAACAATGAAGCAAAATGTTGAACCTGTTATGTCATTAAATAGAAAAAAAGTAGGTATGTATTAAATTTAGGTGACTAGCCTTTGAATAAACACTTACTATTAGTGCAGATTTCTGGATCACAAATTGACAGCGTTTATTGAAAGCTCTAAGAAGGTTCATCCCGTCCACATGTGTTAGGTTCAGGGGAAGCAGAGTCCAGAACAAGATTTAGAGATGTACAAGGTTTCCCAGGGGAGAAAGGAAGGTAGGAGGGTTGGGGCAGGAAGCATCACAGACTGCAAAGTTCCAAGGGAGGTCTGGTCAGGCTGGTGGGGATTCCTTCAGCCAAGTCACCCCTGGAGCTGTTTGTCCCACTGCATGTCATCATCAGAAGGAAGGTCTCAGCAATGGCCCTGGTGGGTCTGCACTGTTGAGTTAGCAGGGCTGCCGACCGGTTGGGACCCAGCAGCAGGGCATTTCTGCGGTTGCCTATCATCTACATATACAACCTCACTCATAGAAGCGTGTTTCCAAGACATATTTCAGAGAAGATACAGTCTTGTGTATACAAGGAGGATTATCATAATTTTAGTAAAACATGACTTAGAAAATTTCGAATTTCAGAATACTCTCCTGACATTAAAATGAAAATGATTATTAAGAAAAATGAAAGCTTAAGATATGGTGCCAAAATCAAAAGTACTACAGAAAAATTGAGTGTGCAATCTACTTATGATTCTGGAATAGTTAAATGATCTGTCTATCCATGCAATACAGAAGGATTGGGATAGAAAGAAAGCAATACTTGCTGAGTTAGGATGGTGGAATTTGGAATAATTTTTTTTTTTACAGTTGTGATATTTCTCTGTTACATTTTGTAGACAGTCATTCAGTGAAGTGAGAGAGAATTGCAGTTTATCATACCTGGAGTTTATGGCCAAGATTAGGGCTTGGTTATTTATGATGCTTGTGTATACATCCCATAGGTTGTCCTCCTGTATAAGGAAAAAGAGAGTAATCCATGACAACGGATCTAGGAGCCTCGTGGCATCATGGGACCACATTGAACTTCACTAATGGGACTGTTTTGGGTGGGGGGATAAGCCTAAGAGTTCATAGATGTGTTGAGACAAGGCAAACTGCAGTTTAAACCCACAATACCAAGTGCTGGCCTTTTTTGGCTTACCACATGTGCTCATACAGTTAGCATTTTCGGACACAGTTTTGTGAGGAATGCCCATTACCAGGTGCTCTCCTGTATAACACCGTCACTGTTGTCATTCAGGTGTTCTGTAATAACATGGACCTCTGCTTCCTGTCTGTTAGCCAGCTTCTCTTCTCTTCATGGAGCCAAATTTGTCACTGCATTATCACTCTCCATGTTATTGCTCTGCACCTTTTATTTAATATTACATCTTCTGTTGCATCACTGATTTACAGCACATACCTTCCTTGTTGGCAAGCACTCACTGGTGCCATATTACTGCTAATGTTTATTTAACACAAAAGCCAAGGCACACAGTGGTAAATAATAAGGGTACGTGAGCTTAGAGAAACTGGTTCTCCAGGGGTGTCATTCTAGGAAGGAGCCAGGAATTTGTTATTGTTTGGAATGTGTGACATGCTCACTGGTATTCCCGGAATTCTTCAGTGTCTGCCCTGGGGGAGGGTGATTGCCATTCCTGCCTTTCACTTCTATTCTGTGGCTGCATTCTCTTTTGTCTCATTTCAAGCTACTCCCTAATCACCATGGGCCTTCACTGGACACCACAGTAAATGGTAAACCATAGAACAGCACAATCCTGGAAATCTGTACTTTGTAAGATATTTCAGAACGCTAGGTGCTAGGACCAGTCTGGTGGGCTCTAAGCTTCTAAATATATTATTTTGGTTTTATTCTCTAAGCTGACCACCTGTTTTTATATATATCTCATATCATTGACATTTTTATTCTATATCTATTGTCATTCTTGGCCAGAAAAATTGGAGTCATGCCAATTTAACTAGTTCTTTCAATCTCAGATGTTTCCAAGCATATGCATATAATGTGTGTTTTTGATGCTACCTTAGCCTGCAGGAAAACGGGGTTATCATAACAATCATGATTCTGCGGAAATCTGAATTCCTTTCTAGTATCTCCCAAACAGTCCTGGGGATGTTCAAAGGGAGCCACAGACTTGCTCCTCTAGAATATGATGTGAGTCTGCACATTTTTCCTTCATTTCTAGATCACTAGAATTTAGACAACAACAAAATACCGAAAAGTACAGAGAGATGGGGTACCTGAGTTGGGGGTGTGCATGTCCCGTGCCCTCACCTGCTAGGCTTGCTGTCTGCACTGGGATTTTACAGAACATAGTAAAGCTGGTATTGATGGTCTCATGTCTCCAGCACCCTTGCCAAGGCCAGGTATTGAGGGAGCTGAATAAATTCACCCACCACTCCCACAGTGAGTGAAATTATTTCCACTCCTGCAGAAGCCACCAGAGCCAGCGTGACTATACTGTGCATGCTCCATGTTATGGTTCTCCTTGCTTTTCCTTGTTCTTTTATTGCAGACGTAGGTGACAAATGTGTAGTTTGACCCAGCGATGGAACTGAGATTGTCTGTAGAAGCATCTCTTTCAGTAAGCTTTTAAAGCAGTGCACCCAGTTTATGTAAACAATTTAGAAAGCCATGCACACTCGTGTATGAATGGGTAAACAGTGGGCAGAGTTTCCAAGTCCCCCCGCCCTCGAGTGTACAGTTGTGGCTGGTTTCCTGGGCCTCCTTCCAGAGACAGGATGTGCACACGTAGGAATGTTAATAACACTCTTTTGTGGAGAAGACTAGAAAATGGCTCTATTTTTTTCTGTAACTGCTGCTCCGACGCTCTGTCCTGCCTTCTTTACTGACCTCCTGCCCTTGAGTCCCTCATAAGTAATGTCACCCTTATTGATTCATTCCATGAACATTCTGTCTTTTAGTTATTAAAACAGCTTCATCATTATTAATACTGAATCCTGTGTTTAAAATCTCCAACCTCATCATTTATATACAGTTTCCCTCCACTCCCAAGGCAGGCAAGATTCTTGGTTTCGGGGTTGTCAGAAGGTAGCATGGTGCTTATCTTAGTGACTCTGGAATCAGACTTCACAAGTTTGTATCCTGTCTATGACACTTGCTAGTAATGTGACTGCAGGCAGGTCATCTGTTGCCTCAGTTTCCTCATTTGCCAAGTGAGGATAATGGAAGTCCTTACCCTGTCGGGCAGTTGTGAGGATTAAACGAGCCACTCATTAAAAGCACTCAGAGTGAGCCTCACATGCTATGTAAATGCTTTGGAAGGGTTAGCCATTTTTGCCATTATGGGAGTGGAAAGGGGGTTTCCTCTCTCACAGCTTGCTTATCTTTGTCTTTGGGGTTGTGGCTGTGAACCGGGAAATACCTGCACTTGTATTTTGTTTGCTCACACCATGGCTTCTTGTTCTCCTCCTGTTGGCCATGACTTTATTTCTTTAATTTTAGTTTGAGCATCCATTTATTAAAGCTGGGGACAGTGAAACAGGGACAGGCCTAGAATAGAAGCAGTAGCAGGAGACTAGGCAGGGTTGCTCTGGCTGTCTAGGAATGCTATGGGGAAGAAGTGAGCCCAGGGGGTGCTGCTGTTAGCTCACTGGAGAGTCAGAGAAAAGGGGGCCTTGGGGACAGGTTCAAGGGGTGAGCCTGGGATGGGCTGCTGCTGCCCACTGCTCCCCTGGTTGCAGGTCTCATAGGGTCCCTTAGAGTTTCGGAGATGCACACCTGTAGGGGAAGAAGTAGGGGAAGGGAAAAGTGCAGGCATCCTCCTGGGACGGAGAGTGAGTTGCTGGTCATCACTTGTGACACAGTTGGGTGGGAAGGATTTTCTACCCCAGTTGAGTAGAATGATGGAAGGAGAGGGCAGACAGTGTGGTGGGTCAGACTTTCTCCCTTTTGAATTAGGGTTGCAGGTCATTTCCAAGGTCACTCAAGAGTGTACAAGAACATGACTTTATAGGAGAAAAAAAGCTAAAAACTGTGTCCAAACAAACTGCCATTTTTTTCTCTTTCACCCTCACACACGTATTTTAGGTATTGATTATGATAACCTCACGATGGAGAGAACTATGTTTTCCCCCAAGAGATTTTGGTTACATTAATGTCCTCATAGAATATAACATACCAGGTATTGCCATTTCTCACTGGGCTGCAGACTCTGGAGGTCAGTGACTAGTCAGGGAGAAGAAGACCAGTTAAAAGGAAATATACTCAATTTCTTGATATACACTTAATATCTTACCACTGAGTGGGGTATATTCTGAAATTTGAATCTGGTATGATCTTGATGTCAAAGCCCAACACATGCTCACACATACACTAGAACTTCAGACAAATTCATTATGAATGTTTCTGAATGACACTTAACACAAAGATTAACGAATAGAATACAGAAACACATTGAAAGAATGCTAAACTATAACCAACTGGTATTTATTCCAAGCATGCAAAGACAGTTCAATAAAAGAAAATCTATAATACAATTCTCAATGTTAATTGCTCAAAAAAAAGAGAGAAAATTCACATGATCATTTTTATTGAGGCAAAAATTTCTGGTAAAGTTTAAATCTACTTTATAGATTTTAATTTTTAATAAAATAGATATGCAGTTCATTTCTTAATGTGGTATATGAACACAAAAGCCATAACCAACTGTAATAAGGAAATAACTAGAAATATTCTCATTAAAGAACAAGGCAAATATGACCATTATTACTATCATTTTCATTTCTGGACATTCCATCCACCATTGTTAGAAAACAGAAAAAATAAAGTGTATTAAAATTGAAAAGAAAAAGGCTTTATTATTTTTGAATTTATACTTCATGGGAAAGGTACTTCATGAGTGCCTTTTAAATCTTTTATGTTATCAAAATTATTTAATTAGAATTGCATTCATCAGTTACTGATGTGTTTGGTAAAATCCCATATAAAACCTTTAGGACCTGCTATATTTTTGTTTGGTTGAGGGGGTAGCCCTTTGAAAATTATTTTTATGTCTTCTGTTTTAATTACTTTGCTTAGATTTTTTAGGTCTCCTGTGTTTCATTTTTTTAAATATTTTTTAAAATTTTAGAATAATTTTATGCTTACAGAAAAGTTGCCAACACAGAACAGAGTTCTCATATGTCCCTCACTGGCAGTTTCCGGTAATATTACCATCTTACTTAGTTGAGGTGCATTAGTCAAAACTAAGAAATTAGTATTATTAATGAAACTGTAGGCTTTGTTTGGATTTCATTAGTTTTCCCACTTACATTCTTTCTCTGTTACAGAGTCTGATCCTGAATCCCTCATTGCATGTAGTCATCTTGTCTCCATAATTTCCTTTCCTTCTGTCTGTTGCTGTCCTACAGTCTTTCCTTGTTCATGACGTTGACAGTTTGAGGAGGACTTGGTCATGTATTTTGTAGAATATCGCTCAGTTTGCATTTATCTGATGTTTCTCATTGTTAGATGGAAAATACAGGATTTTGGAAAAATATCACAGAAGTTAAATGTTCTCATTGTGAGATAGTACAGATTTTGAATAAATTCATTAGTTTTACTCTTTTCCTCTTATCAAATTCAGGAATTTGGCTTCATCTTTAATGTAGGCTTTCTTTCCTTCTGCCTTTCTCAGATTATTTTGTTGTTCTTTTTCTCCTTTCTTGTTTTGGGTGTTTGATTCACTTATTGTCATTCTTTCTGGTTTATTATTCTGAGTATTTAAGGCTGTGGGATTTTCTCTTTATCCCATTTTGGCTACACGCTATAGGTTCTAATATGGATTATTATCAATAGTCTGTAATTTCTGTCTTAATTTTCCTCTTTGACTGAAGAGTCCTTTAAAATAGAATGGTTTAGATGGCAAGTGGTAGGCTTTTTGTGTTACTTTCATAGTCCCTTATTACTTTCTAAATTTTTTTTGCAGTGTGATCAGAGAATATTTCTGCTATTCCTACATTTTGAGAGTTATACAGAAATTCTTATCCTAACATATATGGTTATCCTTTATGAATATATCTTTCTGTGGGTATTAGGAAAAAATGATATGTTCTTTGTTTTCATGGACAGAGATTGATATGTGGGTCTCTGTCTCTCTCTCTCTCTCACACACACACACACATACACGCACTTACCTGTGTCCTTACTACCTCTTGAATTATTACTTGTTTTACGATTCCTTGTCGTCATGCTGACATAGGTGAATTAGTCTTCTACTACTAATGCTGCAAAAGAGTATTTTTGCATTAAACAAGTTTCCTATAGTTTTGTTTTGATTTATGAATTTTGATGCCACTATGTTGCATGATATGTAGATCATATTAATTTAATTTTTTTCTGCTGTGTAAACATTATCACAAACTTAATGGCTTATAAACTACCCATATATTATCTGACAGTTTTTGTAGGTCAGAAGGTCAAGCTCTGTTTAGGGTTTTAAATGAATAGGATGTAGTATTAATTCACCTGGCTGGAATGTCATGGATTGCTATCTCATTAGATACTTGAGGTCCTCTCCAAGGTCATTTAGGTTGTTGGCAGAATTCAGTTAAAAACCTCACATGATTAAATACATACATGAAGAAATTTGAGGGTAGATCTAGAATTTTCCCTATGATATAATTTTTCCTAGTCTGTATTTCTACACATGCATGGTTTATTTTAATAAGTAAATTG
This sequence comes from Anoura caudifer, assembly GCA_004027475.1. Classification (NCBI taxonomy): domain Eukaryota; kingdom Metazoa; phylum Chordata; class Mammalia; order Chiroptera; family Phyllostomidae; genus Anoura; species Anoura caudifer. Next base: position 294,837 of record PVKU01000500.1, read on the forward strand.
TGACCAACACTTTTATTGATATTTAAACTATTTATCTCATGAGCTTTTCACAACCTGATGAAATTTTCTATTTCTTGACTCCCTGGAATCCAGTTTCATTGAGGAAAATGAAATGCTCTCTGGAGGGGAGTTCACTTTCAGAGCTTGTGTGCTGGGGGCAAGACCAAACACTGGTGGGTGTCAGCTGATGGGTTGTTCAGACTTTCGTGAGTTAATGCATGTGCTCAAGATGTCTGCCAGGCAGGAGGGGTGTAGTCAGATGGTGGAAAATAGATGACAAGTTAGGAAATTAATTGACAAAGATAAATTCTTCCAAGTGGAAAATCTGGTAAGAACTTTAGTAGAGAGCCCATGATGAGATATTCTAATATATCCATACTTCCTTCTTTTAACAGAACAAAAACTAAGTAGTCAAGGCTGGAAAGAAGATGACTTTTGATGGACTGAAGGATTAATGGGAGAAAAATCACTTACTTGTGTGTAATTTTTCTGTAATTGTTGGCAAGGCAGGGTAGTGAAGAGAATCTTTCCCTCTTGTTCAAAAGTAAAATACTCAATCAAGCAAAGGAATCCTTTGAGATGTTGTCCCTTGTCATGGCAACCACCTATCTCAAAGATTCCATTCTGGAATGGGCACGGTTCATGCCTAGAAAGCACTGACATGCATAGGTGGCTGCTAGGGCTTACCTGTTCCAACTGAGGAGGGAAGCTTTTGGTTTATAAGTTACCAGCACTGAAAGGTAGTTCTTGGCAAACCAACAGCCCATTAGAAGGTAGGCAAGGGATATGAGTAGAAAATTCACAGAAGAAGAAAACTGAGTGGTCAAATAAATACCAAATTCCCCTTGGAGTATGGAAGTGCAAACCAGTGATATACAATTTCAGAACAGATAAGTAGAAATAAAATAATAACTAAAATTTAAAAATCTATAAAGTTCATATAATGACAAAGGTAGAAAGAAACTGGGACTTCCTCATACCACGGAAGAAATATAAGTGGATAAAGCTACTTTTAGAGCAATTTGTCAAATTATAGCAAAATTGAAAACCTAGTCCCTTGAATTTCCAATTGTAGGTCCATAGACTTATAAACATTTGTACAATTTGTGCTCTAGGAGACAAATTGTAAGGATGTTCATTGGAGTATCATTTTTATGATATAATTCAATTTCCATAAAATGCATCTATTTAAAAAAAAATCCTTACCCCAGGATATATTTATTGATTTTAGAGAGAGGAAGGGGGAGAGAGAGAGGGAGAGATATAGATCAATTTCCTTTCATATATGCCCCTGTTGGGGATTGAACCTTCATTCTAGCTATGTGCTCTGACCAGGGATCAAACCCACAACCTTTTTGTGTATGGGATGATGCTCCAACCAACTGAGTCAGGGCTACAGTTGTCTTTTAAATCTGACAGGTAAATCAAACATAAATACATTTCTACTGCTTTTTATATTTACTTGTGTTCTTTACCGGAGTTTTCTCTGGATGTATATTTGAGTAACTCTCTTATACTCTATCATTTTTGTGTAAGCAATATTTTTAGTATTTTTCAAAGGAAAGATATGATAACAAAAATTTCCCTTATTTCCATTTGTCTGTGAATGCTTTACTTTCTCATTTTTTTGTAGTGTAGTTTTGCCAGATGTTAAAATCTTGATTGACATTTTTTTCTCCCAGCCCTTTGTATATGTCATCCCACTACTATGTTGCCTCCATAATTTCTGATGACAGATCAGCTGTTAATGTTATAACAGTATCTTACATGAGTCACGTTTCACTGTTGCTTTAAAATTTTTCTTTGTCTTTGTCTTTACACATGCTACTTGATATTCTTTGAGCTTCTTCTAAGTGTAGGTTAGGGTTTTTAAATCAAATTGGAGGAGTTTTTTTGCCATTATTTTTATAAATATTTCTGCTCCTATTCCCCCTTTCCTTCTATGACTCATAACAGGCATAGTTTGGCATACTCGATGATGTCCCACAACTCCTTGAGGCTCATTTATTTTTCCTCATGCTTTCTCATTTCTATTCTTTAGACTGGATAGTATCAATTGAACAATTGTCAAGTTTGTTGAGTTTTCCTTCTGTTACTAAAATCTGCTGTTGAGCCCTTTTAGGAATTTTTTTATTTCAGTTATATTTTTCACACTAGAATTTCTATACAGTTAGGTTGTATAACTTATATTTATTTTTTGATATTCTCTGTTTGGTGAGAGAGACATTGTTTTTATCCTTTAGTTCTTCAAAGATATGATTTGCTTTACTTCTTTCACTATATTTGTAATAGTGTATTAAAGTCTTTGTTTAGTAAGTACAGTATCTGGTTTCCTCTGGGATAGTTTCTCTTGATTGGTTTTTCTTCCTGTATATGGAACATACTTTTCTTTCTCTTTGTAAATGTGATAATTTCATTACAATCTGGACATGTAACATAACATAATATAGTAGCTTTGGTAATTGTATTACCCCCTACTCAGAGTTTGTTGTTATGCTCATTGTTGTCAGTTTTATTTTTTGAATGTAGTTACTTTCCTGGACTAATTTTGTGAAGTTTATATCCTTTGCCACCTGTGTCAACTGAATTTTCTGCTCAGTTAGCTACTGATACAGCAGCTTTCCTTATAGGCCTTGAAACCAGTAAGCCTTCCAACCTTTGCCAAAGGGCTCTGGGTGTGTTGTTACAGAAGGCTCTCCACAATTCCAGCAATTCATAACGCTGTCTTAGTCTTTGCTTCTTAATTGCAAAGAACCTCACACCTGCCCAGAGGTGAGAGATTAGAACCTTCTCAGGTCTTTCCTTGCCATGTGCAGAGTCCAGCACATATGCATGACTTCTAGATTTCCAGGAATATGTCAGTTTTCGAAGCCCACTGTGGGCATTTCATTCCCCAATTTTTCCTTTTAAGTTTTTTGGTCAGCCTCTTAATTTGCCCCAGCTGGTCTCTGTACGTCAGGCAGCTGCCATGTTAAACAATTGCCACTGGTTGGTTTTGACAGATGCTCTGGGAATCAGCCTGTTTGCCCTGGAAGGTCTTTGTGTCAGATGTAAAAGTCCTGAGGATGGTAGTTTTTTCAGGGAGATAACAAATAAGTGAAATAGTGATAGTTCCCTGGAGGGCTTGAGTGAAGCTGTAAATCTATCTGCCCTCTCCAACAGTGGCTAGGCTGCTGATTTTCATATCTACTGCTGTTTTTTAGGCATTTAAAAAAATAAATGTTTCTTAGATAATTGCAAGCCTTTGATTAATTCCCCCAGTTCTGAAGAGCTGATTTTGACAATTTTGTCAATATTCTCACTGCCCTTATGAGGAACACTTTTTTTAAAGTTCTTACTTCAGTATCACAAAAGTACTTGCACTATATTGTTTTTAATAGGGAAAATGTAATGGGATAATTCTTACAGTAGGAGAATGGACAAAAAAATTGTAATGTCTTCATACAATAGAACTCAGCAGTTAAATAATAGACTAAGATTATATATCTACACATGAACAGCAATAAAAACAAGTTATAGAATGATATATTATTAAAACACAGAATATTTTTGATAAATTCATACATGAGCGGGGACCCCCTATAAAAATAGAAGTATCTTCTGGAGGGTGGACCTCTTGTAGTACAGGTTTCCCCCACTAGGTGAGTGTTCTAGGAACCCATCTGAATCAGTGAGCCAGCTGGCATTGTTGTGAGAGGCTGTGTTCGGCTTCAGTGAATTTTTTTTGAAGACTCAACACACTTGCCCATTTCATGATTGCCAGTTTACAAGTGTACCTGCTCACACTGCACTGAGTGTTCAGCTGTTTTTGACCAAAATGGCATAACCCTCATGCCCCACCCTCCCTATTCACTTGATCTTGCTCCAAGAGATTTTTTTTGTTTCCCTGGATGAAGAAAGTCCTCAGAGGGAAACATTTTGTCATTTTGGAAGAGGTGAAACAAAACACAGCAGAAGCACTAAAAGGCATCAAAATCGACAAGTTCAAAAACCATTTTGAGCGGTGGAAAAAACATCTCAATAGATGTATTGCATCAAATGGAGGTGACTGAAGTTTAAACATGTAAGAATAAATGCACAATTTTTTGAATAAATAAATTTCTTCTTTTGTGTGTCCGCCTTGCCCCATATAGAGAGCTAATTATTTTTCCAAAACATAGGCTGGGAGGGTAAATGCATGATAGTGATGGGGGATGGAATTGGAATGGAGGGGGAAAAGGACTAATGTTTTCTATATTTTTTTTTAAAGAAAATATGGACCCATGAGCATTGGCTCTGTTCTGTGCTTTTCTCTATTTAAAACACAGGAAGAAGGAAGAATGTTATCTTGGATTGGATTCTTCTGTTCTTTGGGAATTTACTTGATTCTGTCCAATTTTTTTTTTTAATAATCTATGGGTGGGGAGCAAACAAAAGACAAGAGTGAGATGAATTGGGTCTGTTATAAAATGATCTTGAAATGGCTTTCAAATCTGGAATGTCAAATTCTGGTTTTCATTTTGCTTTTAAATAATCACAGGTTCAAATCAGACAGAAAAATATGAATCATTGGCTTCCTCCTCTCTAAGAATTTTGGTGGTATGCCTCTGCTCCAGCCAAAGAAAGGCCACCATTGGCGCCGTTTCCCTTCTTTCCCCGCAGTGCTGGTTTATAACCCTTCCCTAGCTTCCAAAGGAGGGGAAGGGAGCTGCTTTCGGATTTTAACCACTTGAAAGAATACCGCCCCTCTCTTCCAGAGATTATTGACATCCCACCGATGATGTGGGAGCACAGATATCTGTCAAATTCTCTTTACAAGTAGGAGTTGGGGAATCTGAATTGCCTTTATACAAAGTCCTTTTCTCACATGGCTCTTTGACAAGGGTAAGGATGAAAAGCAAACCCAAAGCCAGCCCCTCTTGGCCCAATACTCAGCCAGAGAAAGCCTCCAAGCTCAACAGTGCGCTCACTACAACATGGAGCCAGTAGGTGTCACTACAGATAAAACTTCTAGGCAGTGGAGAGGATAACTAGGAAAGCAGAAAAAGCAAGTGAAATTCGCCATGCTAATGGAGAAAACGGAAGTTTCCACCTATTACCTCCAGGAAATGGTTTCAGACCTTGTCTGTCGTGTCTGTGTGAGGACCTATTAGAGTTGGCATCAGCTTTTAACAGAAAAATAACTCAATGAGCTAAGAAAATTCAAGACGCATGTTGTAGGATCTCTGCTAATGAAATGTGGTTAACATCCCCAGCCTCTCACGCTGGAGACTCTCCTGGAAATTATGTCTAAAGTTTCAACAGCTTCCCCTAGGAGGAAGTAAATTGAATTCTCTTTAGACAAGGAAACTTGATAAGATTTCCTTCAAATCTATCTCTACTATTTGCTATGATTTTTTTCCCCTTCTACATCTTTATTCTGAAAGCCATACTGGCAAATAGTGTGAATTCAGTACGTATTTGTTGAATGAATAGTATGAAAGAAGGGAAGGAAACCAACATTAATTTAACGTCTCTTTATGCCTTGTTCTCTACTGCTTTCTTACATTTTTAAAATATAATTTTTACAAAAACAAACAAAAGAACACCCTGAGAAGCAGTTATTGTAGCCATTGCTTTGTACATGCAGTGCTCATGGAATGTACTCACAAGGGGTCTTCACTTGTGTTTCTCATCATCCCTTTGCATTTTGCTCAGTGTGAAAGCCCTACCCTGCTCCCGAATAGAACCCTCAGACACCCCTGTGGTATTTCTTCTCTCTTGTTGCTCCTAAAGAGTTGTATAATCACTTTAAGTAGCAGAACTACCATAGTTTAGTAATTAAAACTGTACAGTTTCATGCAATAATACAACTTATTCCACCTTAAGTCACAGTGCTTCTTCCTGTAGCTAGAGATGTTGGAGACCTGCCAGCCTTCAGATGGAGTTAAAGAATATTTCTTCCCATTTCTTACTCAGCTCCACCCAACCCCTAATGAGGGTTGGAGAGGTTGCAAAAGAAGAAGAGATGAGAAGGCAGAAGTTTCTTTGTGTGCGTAGTGCTTTTGACATATTTAGAAGTCCCTGTTAGAAATATTTGATTGCATATCTTGAGGTGCAAAGCTAAGCATTTTCTTCCAGCTGGCCATTCTTTCTCAAATTTTGCATATACTTTTATTTTCTTTACTCTTAAAAATTTCTTTTATATACTTTAAAAATTTTATTAAATGCTTGGCATTTTCTCCTATAATAATAGAATCCCCAAGTTTTATCTGAGTCCATGGCCTCTTGGAATAAGGCCCTACATTTTCCTAGCATTCCTCCTCAGGGTCCATGCACAAATTCTTGGAAGTGTCCTTCAACGGAGAAGCTTGTTTGTCTTCCCTTCCCTTCTTCCTATTGGCTGCAGGAAGGACAGGGTCATTGCAGACTGGACAGTGAGGCAGAAGCCGGTGCTGAGGGCCTCGATGATCACAGAATTGACCTGGCAACATTGCACAGTTACCTCTGGACTTCATTCATAAATAAAGATAAATGAACTTGCAATCTACTATCTTAAGTTTTTAGCACATGCACATACAAAATCTGAACTGATAGAAACACAGAACTAAGTGAGATTTAATTCTAGGAAGGCTGTTGCTAATAAATAAAGTCAAGATTGGAAAAAGGGCCTTCATGTATGCAAAACTGATTTTTATCGCCTTACGTGTGTGGCACTGTATGAGGTTCCGGAAGAAGAGGAGCGAACAAAGGTGACATGAGGGTGGCCCTGCTCACAAGAGGTCACTCACATTCCCTTCTTGCTCTTCCTGGGGCTGATTTCTCCCCCTCCAGCAGCTCAGAGCTGCTGTTTCTCTGTTCTCTGAGGTAGCACTCGCTCTTCTTCTGTTATAAAAATGCAAGTTCCCAGTGGCCCCACAGAAGGGCACCACGTGGGGCCCATGCTCACTCACTGCTGTGGGGAACGCAGGTTTGGGCCTTTCTGACACATAATTTGGAAACATCAAGAGCCCTGGAAGAGTTCACACCCTGCAATACAACAATCACACTCCAAGAGATGTAGAGATAGGCATTCATTCAAAACTGTTTAACCAAGGCATTCATCACAATATTGTTTATATGGTGAAATACAGGAGTGATGCAACTATCAATAAAAGAAAAATGATTGCCTCAATTATGTGATGTACCCCAAATTAAATAATGCTATGCAGCTACTAAAATTATGTTCAGGAGAATTTTTAAAGATGGACAAACTCTAACAATGTAATTTTTACTAAATCAAATCATAACGCAAAACTACGTAGTATATCACGAATCTACTTATGTAAACACTAAAGAAAAATGAGACAAAAACAGTTTCCATATACAAAAAGTTTAATGGATGATTCATATCCATAATTTGGAACATACAGAAATGGAAGGATAAGACAGTAGAAATAAGCCACCACCCACAGATATGAGGCCATTCTCAATGATGAAGCTCCAGTTCAGTCCGCCCAGACTCAAGGAACCCAAAGATACTGAGAAACGATAAATCATCGTAGTTTTAACTAGGAAATGTTGTGATTTGTTGCATCACAAAAGCTAATTGATAACACTTAGTCACTGATACCCAGGGAGCCAACATTCTTCTCTTCATTGTTAAAATATTTGGGAGAGGGAGGATCCAACTTTCAATGAAGAACAATACTCCTGAATCCGCAGGCAAAGGGTACACGTTCTACAACACGCCCCCATCACCCACACCTTTACCTACAGAAAAGCCAACTTCAGGGCTTGTGGAAACTTCTGCCTGCTGGCTGTGAGTAGTAACATAACCCGGCACTGGCTCTGAGAGGAGCTGGTGATCAAAGGCTCATCAGAGCATAGGCCCTTCAGGCGTGCTCCCCGCCTCCCCCCACCCTTGCCATGAGCTATTCTTGCAGGACTGTCGTTGCCCCTTTAAGTGTGTGTAATGGGAAGAAAGCCCGAACCTCAGTTCACTGAAATGAAGTCACACTTCAGAGTAGAGGCAAGCATCTGAGTATCAAGTATTTTTTGTCAGGTGCCTGAAAAGGGAAGGCAGGGAATTCGAATGAGTGTTGGAAAAACAGGTTGTCATTTCTTGGCAACACATTCCAGTTCTTTCTTAAGGACCTTGGCTGGAAATTTTCCCCTCCTTTCATTTTTTAGCCCACGTGTGTTTCCAGGGAAACTCAATCCTTCTACTGCTGATTCATTGACACTTAACTCACACAATGGTTTTCAAGAACTATTTCCAGGGAGCCTTTAAAACATGATTTCATTTTCTGGGAGAGTGAGCTCCGAGTCCTGCCTGCCTATCGCAGAAGCATGCACACCATGAGGATGTGACATACTGTATTTGTCTTTCTTTGCCTGACTCGTCTCACTTGGCATTATACCCTCTAGGTCCATCCATGTTGTCACAAATAGCAAGATTTCCTTCTTTTTGGTGCTGTGTGAGATTCCATTGTGTGCATGCTATATACCACATCCTCTTGATTCATTCATTTGGTTGTGTGTTTCTATTAGCTAGAAACTCACCACATTATTTATGACACATATATTCATTTTTTACTTGCAAGAAAGAATGATACACCATGGTTATTCAGACTCAGGGGTTTGGCAGACATTTCCTCAAAACCAAGTGAAGTAAGTTTGTCACTTCAGGGAAAACAAGTATCTATTGCTAATGGTAAAAGCAAAGTTTTACAGAGAAAATTAGAATCTTGGAAAATTTTATCCACCACCATGAGTTTAACAGCTTCCCAGTACTTAAAGACTTCTGATTAAATTGGTGGTGATATTAATGAATGTGATGTCGCATCAACATTTGGGAGATCTGCATAACTCAGGAAACCAGCATGTTTCAAATTGCTAATGTGTGATATTCCAAAATCAGGTGTGAGTGACAGATCTCAAAGTGTAAGGCAGACAAGGGCATTTCAGTGTAATTGAGTAGGAAAAGTTTGTTGATATGGTTTAAGATTTCATATTGCCACTAACCTTTAATACATCACCTCTTACCAACTTTTGCATAGCAGCAAAGAGTAGTCACAAATATGTGGAAAGGTACATGGAGAGGCATGATGTCAAGGGGACTAGAAGTAGTTCGGTAATTACTAGGACAGTGGTTCTTTCGCATGCATGTTTGCTATTGAGCAATGTTTTTGAGACACTGAACTACTTTGTTGAAATTACTGCTTAGTTTACAAAATGCTTCCCTGCCTGCACATGGTTTCTAAGAGTAGTAACTGCTTCATAAATTTCTTTCCCATCAACAGTTTACACGATGAGGAGACATTAAAAGGGTCGATTGACTTTTGCAAAGGCTCATTTTGATGATCAGTACATTTTAAAACAGTATTTTGAATAATGACTTCAATTTTTAATTTCCTGGTGAGGATTTCTTCAATTGGCCACTGAAATTTCCCAAGAGTAACTGACCTATGAAGAGATAAGTTGAATACATATTTAAAATCCACTTTAGCTCTCAAGTGCGTCACAGATTAAAGCTTTGTTCTTGGCAGTGCAGGAAATATACGCCCTACTTAAAAACTGTTTTGGGGAAAGAAAGAGCTTACTTTGGATGTTCTCCATGCACAGTTGGGACACTCTTAAATAATGCAAATACTTTCTTTATTTTAAGGCAAATGATATTTTCAGATGCCTCCAAACAGACTCTGTACCACTGTCATTATTGAGTTCTGGAGTCATCATTCAGAGGGGTCTCCTTAGCTATGAAATTTCAAATAATGAAGGAAAGCAAAGAGATCTGAAAGGTTATAGGTACTACTGCCTCAGGCTTGACTTACAGAATCCTTTGGAAACTTGACCCTGTAAGACAAAGAGATGAGTGGTGGGGAGTGATTTGGTTTTCTGCTAACCAGAGAGTGATGCTCTGGTTGTCTGCTCTAGACCTCAGTCCCACTGCAATGATTCCTCTCCGTGTTTCCCAGTTCTTAGGAAAATATCAAGATGAAATCCTACAGCACTAGTCATAATTGGTTTCATGGACAAATGAATGTCCCCCATAGATACATCTCTGATGTGTAAGAAACACATTAATCATCCTACTGAATCTTGAGATCTAGATTCTAGGGACTGTTTGTTTGCCAGCCATGTGATTCTAAGCAAACTACTTGACCTCTCTTGGCCCCAGTTCTCTCCTCAGTAAAAAAGGTGTAAAACCGGGTGATCTGAGTTCTAAAGTTTTGTAATTTTATGAAAACTGTCCTATCCTTGGTTCTTGGGCTTCACAGAAGAAAGTTGATAAATATCTCCATACACACCCACTTTCCCTACCCTTGTAGATCTAAGTTCAGTTACCTTTTGTTGTGCCTATGTTTGGCTATAATAGTTATTACATTATTATTAACTGTATTCCCTATGCTGCACTTAACATCCTTGTGACTGTTGTTATTACTGGCAGTTTGTACTTCTGAATCCCTTCACCTTTTTCACTCTTCTTCTCTCCCATCTGGCAACCATCGATTTTTTTTTCTGTATATGTAAGTTTGTTTCGCTTTGTTTATTTTGTTGTTTAGATTCTACATATAAGTAAAATCATTTGGCATTTCTCTGTGTGACTTATTTCACTTAGCATAATACCCTCTGTGTCCATCTTTGTTGTCATAAATGGCAAGATTTCATTCTTTTTAATGGCTAACATTCCACTGTACAAATGTACCACTTTTTCTTTTTCCAGTCATGTATTAATGGACACTTAGGTTACTTCCATATCTTGGCTATTGAAAATAATTATGCCATGAACATGGGCTGCATATATCTTTTAAAATTAGTGTTTTGGGTTTTTTTTTTTTTTGATAAATATCCAGAAGTGAAATTGCTGGATCATATGGTAGTTCATTTTTAGTTTTTTGAGAAACCTTTATACTGTTTTCCACAGTGACTGTACCAGTTTTCAATCCTATCAACAGTACACAAGGGTTCCCTTTTTTCCACATCCTTACCAACATTTTAAAATATTTTATTGAATTTTGGGGGATGACATTGGTTATTAAGATTATATCAGTTTCAAGTTCTCATTATGTTTTTAATTTGCATTTCCCTAATGATTAGTGAGGATGAGCATCTTTTCTTATGTCTGTTGGCCATCAGAATGTCCTCTTTGGAGAAGTGCCTATTTAGGTCCTCTGCTCATTTGTTATTTGGATTGCTTGGTTTTTGTTTTTTGTTTTAGGTGTGAAGTTGTATGAGTTTCTTTCATATTTTGGATATTAACCCCTTATCGGATGTATCATTGGTGAGTATCTTCTCTCATTCAGTAGGTTGTCTTTGTTTAATTGATGGTTTCCCTTGCTGAAATGCCATTTGGTTTTGATTGAAGTATCATAGAAACAGTGAAAAGTGCAGACGTGATTAAATCACAGAGACTGATGTCTTTTCAGCATTCTGTGCAAGGAACTGAGAGGAAAGCACACAACACTGGTCTTACACACTGAACTATGTAAGTTCACTTGCTGGCAAGTTCAAGCTGCCAACTCAAGGTTCTGAAATGGTTTTACAAACAGCCTGCCAATTTTACTTAAAAAGCTTGGTGATATTTATTGATATTGGTTTGAATTCACATTTCAAGAGGATTGACATCATAACAATATTGAATTTTAAATCTATGAATATGACATATCTCCCCATTTATTTAGCTCTTTAATTTTATCAAGGTTTATAGGTTTACATCTATAGGTCATATATATTTGCTTCAAAATATATGCTTGGAAAGCTATTGTGTATGTTATTGTTTTCTTAATTTTACTTTCCATATTTTATTGTTAGTATCTAGAATTAAAATTAAATTTTAATTAGCCTTATATCCTATGACCTTGCTAAATTCACATATTATAGTAGGTTATTTGATGATTTCTCAGGATTTTCTATGCACATGATTATGTCACCTGTGGAAAAAAGACTGTTTCATAGCTTCCTGTTGAATATGTATGTCTTTTATTTATCTTTCTTGCGTCAGTTGGCTGAGATCTCCAGTAAAATGTTGAATAGCAGTGGTAAGGTGGATATCTTTCTTTGTCAACTGCAGAGATCTGTATTGAAATAGCAGCCAAATAATAAGCTGTACGTGCTCAGGGCAAGATTCTACAAGGTTGGGCAAAGAGCGACTGTGGGGGAAGAGCAGCCACCAAGAAGCTGTGAGCTAAACTCCCAGGGCTCACACAGGGGCAGAAAGCATGGGAAGAACTTCTAGAACAGCCTGAGAATCCCATCAAGACACAATCAATACTAAGCTAATTGGATGGTGACTTGCTCTTCCCAACTTGCTCTTCCCACCACAATGAAGAATTGAAACTGTCCTCATGCACGCATCCACTCTGCTGCCTTTTGATGTTTTATTTTCCTCCCAAGGTGCCATCTGATGTTACTTTAAACAGATGCCACATCTTGGGGGTGAGGAAGTTCCCATTCAGACTCGATAACATTCCACACCCTTATCCATACTTATCTCCACTCCAGCACTTTAACTGAGGGAAAGGCTTAAATGCCTTTCTTAATGTAAAGGTCATAACCCCATATCAGGATTGTAGCATGACACAGACAGACATAATTCAGAGAAATATCTGAATCAGAAAGAAATATCTAATGATAAAAATCACCTGGTTTGGAAAATATGTCCCAGAGAGAGTAGTGAGAGCATTACTGTAATTCAAGGTTAACTTTATTCATAGATGTTTTTGAATTCACACCATAGGGTTCGTTCATAGGTGGTCTAGATTTCAAATAATAGGGTTCTTTCATAGATGTTCCAGAATTTACATCATAGAGTTAGTTCATAGATGTTCTAGAATATGCATCATAGGGTTTGTCCATAGAAGTCCTAGAGTACACGTCATAGGGTTTATTCATAGACACCCTAGAATACACATAATAGGGAATACTTATTTGGCCAGAGCAATAAAGAAGGTGACTTCATGTTTTTTCTCAGTTTTGGAAGATTCTGCAACAGTTTTTAAAAAATAAAAAAAGAAGAGAAAACCCAAAAGCAAAATTTGAGGGTTTTTTTTTTTTTTTTTTTACCTTGCCAAGAGTAGCAGGGAGACACTTACTCCATCACTCAAAGCATAAAAATACAGCAAACTGGCATTCAAATCCATCATCTGCCTTTGATGCCAACTTTCTACCAGCCATACAGGGTCTGTTTGCCTTTTTAAAAAAATCTCTTTGAGCTATTTGGAAAGTAATTCATTCTGAGAACTTTGGACTGATGCTGGTGCTCAGTTATGTGCTTGCCTCTCTGGATGCGTTCTGTAGGAGTTGCATTAGCACATACAAAAGGAGTTCTGGGGAAGCTCTGGGTGTAAACAGTCAAGGACAGGCATGGTGGTGAACAAGTTGAGGTCTCACTGCATTTTTAGTCCACAGGATACGTGGTCTTTCTCTGCCATGTTCTGTCTCACTGCAACATAGTGCATTTTACACACTGGTGGGGAGGTCAAGGTTCTATCTAGTCTTACAGAGTTGGTGAATTCTTTTAAAAAAAAAAAAAGATTTATTTATTTTTAGAGACAGATGGAGGGAGGGAGAAAGAAAGGGAGAGAAACATCAATGTGTGGTTGTCTTTTGCATGCACCCTACTGGGGACCTGGCCTGTAGGGCAGGCATGTGTCTTGTCTGGACTTGAACCAGCAACCCTTTGGTTTCCAGGCCAGCATGCAATCCACTGAGCCACACCAGCCAGGGCTAGTCTTAGTGAATTCTTTTAGGACTAGTCTTTAGCCAAGGTGTTTTACTTTGAGTTGAAGTCATCAAAATTGAATGGATTATAAGAAATCAACAGATTAGTGAAGTAGATTGAAATTGGTCAGACACAGAAACTGGGACAAATAAGTTGTCAAAACAAAAAGGGATTTAAAGCAGGTGATAGGAGCTGGTACATAAAGCCAAGATCAGGGAGGTTCAGGAGAGGAGGGCTGGACAAAGCTTGTCACTTGAGTAAGTGGGGACATGTGTGTCAGGTGGGTTGGGGGTGTGCCTGGAGCCAACAGTGGCAACAGAGCTATTATCTGGGACTGGAGTTTTAGTTTCTCATGCTAACAGGAAATGGACTGAGATTAGAGCAAGTGGTAGTATTCAGTTAAATTGAGCTGGGCTGATCTGGCCTGAACTAAATCAATAGGAACTGGGTTAAAAGAAATTCTATAGAATTGTTCAGTCCCACTTTGGAAACAGACAATTTGACATATAGATATACACGTGCAACTATAAAATTCAAATAATACAAGCTTTGTCTAAATTTCTTTTTAAGATTTTCCTCTTCAGTTCTAGAACCAAAGGTAAACCATCTCAGTGATGTGACAATCAATCTTCATCACACACACGGACAGCATGTTTTATGTAGAGTTTTTGCTTTTTAAAAATAACTTTTGTTCAATTTTAGGTGTCATGGGAAGGAAAACCAGCATTCCCACCTCTATCATTTTAACCTGGTATAAAGCTGTATAATGCTTCATTATAGAAAACAACTTTGTCAGCCCTGGCCAGGTAGCTCAGTTGGTTACAGCATTGTCCCAATACACCAAGGTTGCAGGTTTGACCTCCAATCAATGCACATACAAAAAGCAAACAGTGAATGCATCAATAAGTGGGGCAATACATTGATGTTTCTCTGTCTCTCTGTTTCTGTCCTCCTTGCCCCCTGCCTCAACCTCATTCAATCAATTAAAAAATTAGAAAATAACTTTGTAAAAATATGAGCCCACAGATGGGATGAGGCAAAAGGAGATGGAAAGGGAAGCTGTAGAAACAATGAGACAGATTGTAAACTAAAATAACAACATGGCAGAATTCATAAATACATTAGGAAGGGCAAGGAGAAGAATAGGCCTGCCTAAAAAGTGGATTAATGACATGGGACAGACATTGAAATAATTAAAGACAAGAGATTTGAGCAATTAGAGCGAAGCTGACAGTTGCGGAAGGCAAATATAATCTCACATCAAAGGCAGCCAGTATCCCTGAAATAAAGACCCCCCACTAAAGGTCCACTAGAGGAACAAAAAATTTTCTGAAATGAAGTAATTGGATTCACAGCTTGAGAGGGCACTTTGCATCCATGAGAAATAATGCTGCAAAATTAATGCTGTCTGGAATCCTGGCTAAATTCCTGAGCTAAACAAATTATTTTAAAGGAATTGCTTTAGGTATTTAGGCAGAAAAAGTGAGTCACCAAAGGAGGGAACAAAATTCCAGAAGATAATGAAACAATGTTATAGAATATCTATAACATTCTATAGAAGTAAATGTCAACCCTGGAATATTTAACTCAGCCAAATTGCCGTTCAGAGAAATAGGACAAAAGGCAGATGCCTCATATGTGGGGAAAAAAGTAAATCAATGAAGATTTCTTGACTAAAACATTCAATAATGAAAACCAGTCAACTAAATGATTTTTAAAGAAATTAAGAACCACCAGATTGAAACATTGTGGTAATATTAAACAAAACAAACACTGGTGGGTATTGAGTTCATTTAATCAATAGAATGAAATTTAATGATTGCAGGAATTGTGGTTGCAAAACAATATAAGCATCATAACTAAGTAAGACAAGCAAAAATAATATTATAAGCAACAATAATAGGAAGGTGGGAAGACTAAGGAAGTGTAGCAATGGCTTCAATGTTGGCAGAGAGAAGAAAACACTGAACTTCGAAGTGTGGGATTTTTTTTATGACAATGAACCAATAATTTTCTTCATATTTTTTAAAGTTAGAGGGATTTTTTAAAAAGTGATAACTCCAATACTTAAAAAAATTATCTCATATTCAGCCATTTATTTGGTTTTTTCTCCTTAAAGTAAAATTAAATGTTGGGTGTGTTATTTAAATAGCATAAAGAGTATCATCTCATTCTTTAAAAATTAATTTCATCTATCTCTCCCCCATCTGATACTTTCTACTGTCTTGTTTTCAAATTTTGTTAATTTCTGTTGTATTTTAGGGTTCATTTTTCTTGTACTTCCTTCCACATATATATCCCATTAACTAAATCCCAACAAATGACAAAATTTAGTATTTTCATCATTATTTAGTTGTAAATATATTTCTGTTTTCTTCTTGATTTCTTCTATAAGCTATGAGTTTTTTCAAACTTTTAAAAAATTTCATATAGAGGGCATATCTTCATGCTATTGACTTTCATTTAATTTTGTGCTACATGTGACTGGATACATTTTATGTTCTTGAAAACAATGTACATTTTCTAACTAGAGGGAAAAGGATCATCTCTATAGATACAAGGATAGAAGTAGGATGTTACATCGAGCTTGGTAGTCTTTGGTTCAAATCTCATATATCCTTGCTTCTTTTTGGTCTGCTTTGATGAGGGAGATTTCTATTAGGGTCCTCCTTTCTATATTAAAATTATACTTAAAAATTTTTTAAAGACTTTATTTATTTATTTTTAGAGAGAGGGGAAGGGAAGGAGAAAGAGAAAGAATGAAACATCAATGTGCGGTTGCCTCCCGTGCCCCCCTACTAGGGACCTGGCCCACAACCCAGGCATGTGCCCTGACTGGGAATTGAACCAGTGATGCTTTGGTTCACAGGCCCATGCTCAATCCACTGAGCTACACCAGCCAGGGCTAAAATTATACTTTTAAGGTGCATACACATTTGTGATTATCATTTCATCTTAATTCATTTCTCCTTATATGGTTTTGTTGCATCACATTGTATCTGCATTAATTCTCTTGCTCTAAAATCTTTTATCAGGTATTAACATAAAATCAGCTTCCTTTTGGTTACAGTTTACATGCCATATCTTTTTTCATAACTTCATTTTCAGCCTGTGTGATTTTATTTCAGTTGGGTGTCTTATAAGTAGCATGTAGCTGGATTTTATTCTTTATGTTATCTAAACCACTAACTTCTGTCTTTTAATAGGTGCTTTCATTGCATTCACATTTATTTTAATTATTAAAATATGGATTAAACATGGATTTATTCCTCCTGTCTTTTTAAAAATTTAAAATCTTTATTGTGTTTTTTCCCATTACCATTTTGTCCCCTTTTTATCCCTCTAGCCCCCAGCAGTCACCGCACTCTTGTCCATGTCCATGAGTCCTTTTTCCTTTTTGCTCAATCCCTTTACCCCCTACTCCCCTGTTGCCAGGTGTCATCCTGCTCTTCATTTTGTGAGTCTCTCCCCATTTTCCTTGTTAGTTCACTTTGTTCATTTTATTCCACATATGAATGAGATCATATGGTATTTGTCTTTCTCTGACTGGCTTATTTCACTTAGCATAATGTTCTCCAGGTCCATCCATGCCATCGCAAAGGGTAAAATTTTTCTTCTTTTTTTATGACTGGGTAGTATTCCATTGTGAAAATGTCCCATAGTTGTTTTATCCACTCATTTACTGATGGGCACTTGGGCTGCTTCCATATCTTGGTGATTGTAAATAGTGCTGCAGGGAACATAGGGGCACTTATGTTTTTTTAATTAGTGTTTTGGGTTCCTTTGGATATATTCCCAGAAGTGGGATCCCTGGTTCAAAGGGCAGATTCATTTTTAATTTTTTTGAGGTATCTCCATACAGCTTTCCACAGTAACTGCTCCAATGTGCATTCCCACCAACAGTACAAAAGGGTTCCCCTTTTCCCACACCCTCCCCAGCACTTGTTTGTTGATTTATTGATGATAGCCATTCTGACAGGTGTGAGATGATATCTCATTTTGGTTTTAAAATTAATCTTCTGATGGTCACTGATTTATTAATTTATTGGCATGGTTTATTAATTTCCATACCTGTGTTGTTTCTTATATTCTATTTCCTTTCCCACAGGCTCCCTTTTCTTCTTGGCTTCCCCTAATATTTTCAGGGCAAGAACAAAAAAAGGAGGCCTACATACCTATGCCTAAATGTTTAACAGTTGTAAGTAAAGCATACACATTATCAAATAAATGATGTTCTGTCCTTTTTCTTGACAGTTATGTCTTCCTAACAAGCTGGAGGGCCTGGTTCAAATTTAGATTTCATGAACTTGGACTTCCAAGCCAGAAACTCTTGGCTTGGGAAAAGTGGGTCCTTGGTCTTTGCTCTTCAGCCTGCACCCTCCTGTTTCACTGTGGCTTCATCCCACACCTTTAAAGGCCTTAGAGATATGCTTATAGTTCTCCTCACCCATATGTCCATGCTCCACTCACAATCTTTGCAGACAGCTACCTCTTAGCCACCTCTTGGGTCTAGGGGTATGACCACTGGTAGCAGCTCCCACTCTTGGGACAACTGGTTGGAGAAAGAGATCCATATAAGATCTGTAAGTAGACTCTAGGGTGTTTTTGCAGGGAATTCTGGGAGTCCTGGGTATCAGAGTCGGGGTTTAGAAGGAGAGGCAGATTCCAGGTGGACACATTCCCTTAGCCCTGCAGATTCTACCTTGCAGGTAGAGGCAGAGCAAAGGCAGGGGCAGAGAGGAGAGCTGCTGTGTGAGCTCAGGAGCATTCCTGGTTCTCGAAGTGAGAATGTCAGGGAGCACATTATCCTCTGATGACTTTTTCAGGAGAAACTGTGCATTGCAAACTGTGTTTCTTCCCTCCTTCTTAAAGAATAGTTTAGCCAGGTAAAAAATTCTAGGTTGCCAATGATTTTCCCTTAGTGCTTTGAATATATTATGCCATGTCTTCTGCTATCTATTGTTCTGATAAAAAGTCTGCTTTTAATCTCAGTCCTGTCCTTATAGGTACCCCACAATTTCACCACACATCTGAGTTTGAATGGTGGTCATTAAATCTTAACCCTGGGGGCAGTGGCTTCATCAATCATGGACTCTTAATACAAGGGACGACCTTAGACGTCACTTGCAGAGGAGAGAAGTTACTCTTTTCTTCTCCTGCTTCTCCACCCCTGCATATGCCTTGGTGCATTTAGAAGGGAAAGTTTACCCCCATTTTTGTCCCTGTGTTTCTTTGCACTTGGGTGGCTGAGGCAAGTTGACTGTTCTTATCCATGAAGCTAGTTCTGTACGTAAATGTGGAGTCTGCTATGTAGACCCCTTCATGCTGAATGGGAGCAGGGAAAGGAAGGCCCTGTTTAGCCTTGCTCCAATCTCTCCTTCAACAGAGAACCTTGTGGTAGGGGTAGGGTGGGGTAAGGGGTAGGGATTTGGACACCAAAATGTCCCACTGAAATCTGTAACAGCATTGAATTTATCTCCTTAATTGAAGAGATGATACAACTTAAGCCCAGAGAGGTATGGTGACTTATCCAAGGTATAAAGTCACTGGTGAAATAGCAGAAAATAGAATTTAAACCTAATTTATAGCTCTGGGGTATTTCCAGGATCCTATACTAAGTTTCTAGCATCTCTTTTTTCTTAATGCTTGCTTCAAACAACAGAGTTCTCTGCACCACATTTTCTACTAATATCCTTAAGGTACATTGCATTAATATAGTAAGAGCAGAGGTTTTGGCATCAGAAAGAGCTGGGTTTAAATTTGCTTGTTTCATTGACTACCTCTGGCACCTAAAACTGTTCGTCTCTCTGAGCCTCAATTTTCTCATCTGTAAAACAGGAATAAGAACACTAATTGCAAAGGGCCCTTAAAAAGTCCCTGTGGAGCTCCTAGCAGTGTGCCTGGCACATTGTAGAAACTAAAGAAATGGTATTATTATTTTTGTTGTTCTTATACATCTTTCACTTTAACACACTTTCCCCCATGCTGACATTCCCATTTTCTTTGAGGGGGTTATTACCTTTATCCCATATTTGCGTATGTGTGTGCATAACGAATTTAAATGGAATGTTCTCTGGGTAGAGATCCAGCTCTCTTGTTGTTAGGGTAGCACTTAGTACGCTGTGCCTGAAGGCTAAGGAGTAGCGATTGATGTTATGAAGTGATAAATGAACAGTTGACAAATAGATCATAGACACTCCAGTGCAGAATTAGTGTCTGTAGTTGTTCATAACTCATTAGTCTGCTCCAGACCCAGCATGTGAGTCATAGCCCCTCAATGCCAGGCTCAACTACGTGGAGACAAGCTTCCTCCTCGACCATGTAAGTTCAGAAGCCACTTACCAGTGGGAGTGTGTTAAGATGCTCGGCCACTGCGTCATTGGTGTGTCTCTGTCCTCTTTCCCAACTTTCCATCCCTTCCTTCCGTGTTTCTCATCACTGTGTCACCCTGTACTGCCTCTCAGTTGACATTCCCATGGGAATTCCCGTCTGATTTCTGGAAAGTTGGGGCTGGGACTCAACTACAAAGGTTTAAGCAAGGGATTTTGTTACACTTCTATTTAAATCATCAGAGGAAGAGAACATGGGATAGATGTGTGGTTTTCTTTAATTCAAACCTGCCAAGTCCATCCAACCGGACAGGATAACATTTCAACTACAAAGGGAAAAAATATATCACTCACCCTCATGATTCTTAGGAAACAGGAGATTGTCTGTTGCTTGGATGGAACCCACACAGTCCAAAAGCTACAGATGAGTTAGCTTCAGGAAGCCAGGGTTGAAGGATGTCGTTGGTAATAGGAGGGGTCCGGGCAGGGTGTCACCCAAGAACTGCAAGGGAGAAATGGGAATGAACTGTTGTTTCCCAGATGATAATAATGTGGTTTCAGATTTTTATGTACGTGACTATGAAATCCCTGAGCTGTGGTAGTGTTAGAGGCATGCTGTTTGCAGAAGAGGTGGTGGAGAGCGTGTGTGAGTGAATACCAACTTTCAAGGAAGACAGACCCGAATTCCTCATCCCATATTGGTGTTTGCTAACTGGTTATCCCCAGCAAGTTATTTCCGTACATTAGCTCCAGCTCTGTATCTAAACATTGGAGAGCTTTAAAATCGACTTTACAGAGGCTTTGTTTGTTTGTTTGGAGAATTGGAGGCGCTCATGTGTGCAAAACTTTCATCACAGGGAATGGAACTTATTAAAAGCTCAGGCAGTGGCAGCATGCTCAGGTGGCGGCCAAGACGCGAGTGCCTGCTGCGCTGAATTAATCAAGCATTCATTAAGCACCAACCCTGACCCCAACACTTTGTATCAGGCCCTATCTAGACACAGAGATAAACTTGTTCTACCCTCATGATGCTTATAGGTCTGTCTTGTTTTTTGACCGTTTTTGTTTTCATCTCTAAGATACCATAAGAGCAGAGACTTTGTCTTACGTTAATGTATCCCCATGGCCTAGAAGAATGAATAAATTCAGCTAATGTTCACTGCAGGTCTACTAAAACAGTACTAGGTACTGTTCTAAGTCTTTGGGATGTGTATCAGTGTGCAAATCAGCCCAAAATCTCTGTCCTTGAGCAACTTTTTCTTAATAACAATAGCTACAAATTTGCCATAAGCCATTTTTTTTTTTTTGCCTGTGGATAGCATATTTCCCTGAAGAATATAGGGAATTTGGAAATAACTCTTCCTCCAGTAGTGGGATGTCCCTGTAAGCTACCCCCGTCTCCCAGACACTGCCTTATGCAAGATCACCAGGCCTTTTTACAGCTTTGATGAGAGTGACATGGGAGCCTGTGGTCCAAGACAATGTCTGGCTCCTTAGAGGAGACAGGTTTCATAGTGACGTGGGTGGGATTCCTGGTCCCCCACCCATCACATGGCTTCATCATCTCCCACCCTGGAAGACAGCACAGGAGCTAGCGTGGGACGCAGGAGGTTAAGCCAATGCGCTGTGACCAGGAGGTGCGTGCCCGCGGCCTCTCTAGGTCTGCTCTCCTCGGGGCTGGGCGCCTCCCGCATCAAGGAAGCTGCCAGCATTCACAATTGGAACATAAACAGGCCAGCAGGTTCTGATTAATCCAAATTGGAACTATTCAAACAGTCACAAAAAGAGATCTTTTCCCCTGAAGGAATTTACATGTGAAGAGAGACTAAGATGGGAAATAAACATTTCTATAATGATTAAAGTTAATTGGCTTGAAAGGATGCCTCTGAAAGAAATGCTTTCTGGTTTTAGTTCCAATCTATTTCGGGACAAGCCTGTTTTTCATAAGATTGGTAACTGCAAACAGATACTGCCCCTTCATTGGAAACAGATGGGCCAGGACATAATTAAAGAAGTATGCACTGGCATCTCAAATAACTGCTTTCAATTACAGCATTTCAAGAGTATTAAGGGGAAATATTTTAAACAAGACCACTGCAAAAATAGATTTTGTCATTAACTTTGAAATAATATTTGACTTAAGGCTGAAATTTCCATGTGCCAGGTCTGGATCTCACAGGCCGACGCTGATTGGTGCAAGAGAAATTGAATCATTATGGTCCTATATCGTTGGGGGCGGGGAATCGTCTCATTTTTTTAATGCGGAGAAAAAAAACTATAGTTTTCCTCTGGTAGTTTTTATTTTGTACTTGAATTTCAGTTAGATTTCACAGCCTTGAAGAGCTTTCAGAGTGAAACCATTTCAGTGTGAAGTCCAAGGTTGTCTGTCACTACTGTGGTTGCTTGTGTGTGTGTGTAGGCTGTGAGGACAGGCCCACCCCCCACCGTGGAGTGTGCTTGTGTGCCCTGTAGCCCACATGCACACGTTCAGGCGGAGAGCTAAACGTAATCTCACCCCCCACCCCACCAGCAAAGTTGTCAGATTGCCTGGCCTGGCACATTTGTAACTGGTGGTCGGCTTATTGTACTTTTTTTTCCTGTAGATCATTTTAGTGGAGATTATCATAATTAAAGAGAGTTGTATAACATTGACAAGTTACGGAATGCTTCGCTTGTGTTGTCTTACGTGACATATGGGAATGATGTTTGTTTTTCTCAATACATACTTATTCATTGAGCAGCTAACACGTGGCTGACACTGTACCAAGAGATAAAATGTTGAACAAAGACAACTGCTTGCTTCCCCCTGGAATTTATAACCCCACGGTCAGTAGAGACGAGTAAACAGTACAATACAGAATGGTAAAAGCTGTGGTGGCATGGAGACCCTGAATGGGGGTATTTGACCCAAGAAGTGGCTTATCCCTTACTACCTTATCTTAAACTCGGTTTTAGAAACAGAAGAGTTGCCCTGGCTGGTGTGGCTCAGTGGACTGGGTGCTGGTCTGTGAACCAAGGGGTTGCAGGTTCAATTCCCAGCCAGGGCACAGGCCTGGGTTGCAGGCCAGGACCCCAGTAGTGGAGGTGTATGAGAGGCAACTGATGAATGTATCGCTCTCCTTCCCTTCCTCTCTTTCTAAAAATAAATAAATAAATAAAATCTTTAAAAAGCAGAAACTGAAGAGTAAAGTAACTGCACAATATATCACAATATAGCAACTCGAACAAATATAATTTCTTGATGGACTATTGATTCCTAATGATGATAACAGCCATCAGGCTGATATAGTGCAATTTATTGATAACTCATGGGCTTTAATGATGAGTAAGTATAGCATATATTTACTTTGGTTATAAGTACACATGCATGTATACACACAGAAAGAGAGACTCTGAGAACATGCCTGAGACATATTAGTTACTTCTGACTCACCCAAGTCCCATGGGCTTTGAGCTCTGCCCAGGGGTGATGTGTTAGGTGTGAGCTATGCTCACGCTCACTCACCTGCCTTTACACTAATGGTCTGCATTCTTGAAGGCTGGGCAGAGGGTCTGGTACCACTAAAAAGCAAAATACTAACCAGTCCACACACATCTATTTCTTCATCATATGGGTAGTGAGTGGAATGTTGTAATTGAACTTTTGAACTCTTTTTTAAAGTTTTTGGAGTAATTAAGCCCTTAAAAAGCTTAATAATTTCCTTTAAGGTTGTACTCAGTATTCACATTCTCCATGTAGATGTTCAGATTTGTATGTGTATTATGGGTATATCCTTTATTACTTGTGGGACGTGAACTTAAATAATACCACACGTGTTAATGCGATTTGTTTAAGAAAATACCATATAGATCATTTTCCAAAGAAGTTTAAAAAATTTAGCCACAAAAGAGATCAATGGCAGGAGCAGAGGCAAAAGGGAGGGAGGAAGTTCCCAGTCTGAGGCATGAAACGGAGAGAAGTAATTCTGGACTCTGGCTAATGGAGAAGTATAGGAATTTAGAACCTTGAATGATGATATAAAAAGTGAAGGAAGAAAAATCCTTTTAATAGAGAAACTTCAAATTCTTCAGGGGAAAGAAGTTTTTTTAAGGACTGGTCATGATTCAGGTTGGTAAATTGACCCCACACCCATCACCTTCCCTCCATCCATGCCCTGGACCAGCCCCATTGTGTGTGGAGTGTACGCATCATTCCCTGTGTCTAAGGCTTTGGGCTCTGCTGTGTGACTGACTCACTTTGGCCGTGTGGGTGGGAGGGACAGGAGCCAGCTCCATGCTTAGGTTTTGAGTGGCCTCACATGCTTCCTCCTTATCTCTTTGCCTCTGCTTCCTCCATGACAGAAGTGGGTCTCCTGTAGCTCTTCATCACTGGGTGATGGAGAGGGGAGATGGGGGAGAAGAGGCACACCGTGGGCCCCCAGATCTGCCGTGCAAAGTTCAGCCATCCTGAAGCTGACCCATCCAGCTGAGCCCAGCCTCAGTCCTAGCTCTGCCAACCCATAGGCCCCCGAACATCAGTGATTGTGCCTTGAAGCCTCTGTGTTTGGGAATCATTTGTTCTTTAGAAATATTGTGTCAAAGCTAATTAATACATTGTGAAAGAGATGATGGTATCTAGAGGGAGGAAGAGAATGGAGCTGGAGATGCCCCCCCGCCCACCCTCAGCTGTCTTTCCCTGGTTCCCAAAACCTCTGGGGAGGCAGCTTGCAGGCTGGCCTGGCCAGCGGTGGGCTGACTTCTTTGACTTGGTGAAATTCATTTCCTGCTTGCTTGACCAGAAACTGCTTTTCGAAATTAAGAGCAAAGTTCACACAATGTGAGGGGTTGGGAGCTATTAATTCTGGTGCAGAAATCTTCAAACCCTGATAACTAAGCTAAAAATGGTCTGGAATTGTAGATTAATTTAGGATTGTCTACTTTTCATATTCTAAAAATATCACATAAGTTCCTTGATTGTAAGAGTAATTCTAATCATCCTTTGGCCTAGTTCAGTGCTAGATAAATACAAGACTAATAAATTCTACTAAAAGACTAAAATTCAGTTCCTGGATGCAAGGTCTATGCTTCAGAACCTGGATAATTAGATGAATGTTCAATTTATAATTCTCTTCTCCAAATCACTCCTAGCATCACCTAATAGCTCCCAAATTCCGTTGTGCCAAACTCTCTTCCTCTCAAAATACTGGACTTAAATGATGTGCTTTCTAAAGATAGATACTGAAATTGTGAATGCTGGAACTTCAAATGATATAATTTCTCTGCATTTTGGCATTCTAGCCCCCTGTACCTGTAGGGACTGAAGACTAATCATCTCAACACACATGCATTGAAAATGCGTAATTGATTGGTATCAGTGAACAATTTAAATTTCTAGGTCAATGTTATTTGCCGCTCTAGTTCTCTCATCTCGATCTCAGAGAAATCTACTTCTGTTCTATGGGATTATAAACTCGAGGTGATGATTAGATACCCAAGTGGGAATGTCCTATTGAAATACTTGGACCTCACTGAATGTTTACATCTAGAAAATAAAGTAATTAATAATAATAATAATGGCAGCCAGAATATTTCCTGAACTTTAGATCAATAGGCACTGTGCTGAGCACTTTACTTGCATTATCACATTTAAACCCCATAATTGGTGACGTAATGACAGCTATTAACTCCAGAGATATTAAGCCTCTTGCAGTTAAGTAGCTGATGTGGGATTTGAACTCTGGCTACAGACACCTCACCCGTTGCTTTTCGCTACTTTGCATGGAGGTGTTAGCTGAAAGCATTGATTTAGAATATTCTCTCAAAAGACTAGGATGTCTTTTCCACTTGTCTTCTCCACAGTGGAAGACAGTCTTAGCCTCCCTTTCTTCTAACTTTCCCTTGACAGAACTTCAAAATCATGGCAGGGCGTCTGAATGGGGCAACGAGTGACCCTCGCTCCTTCCCTATTGACACTGTGTCTCTTTCCAGTTCAGGGCTCACTGCACTGACGCCTGCAAGCACTTCGGGCTTATGCCAGAAACACAGAAAAGTGTAATTTGTTGCCAGGCACTGCATAAGGTGACAGGCACAACCACCATAGCCTTACCCAGATGAGGTCCTTACCTCGACTGAGTTTTATCAGAAACATTGATTTAGAAAATAAATCTTGCATGTTTAGCTTGATATTTTCTTCGTTCTGAAAATATAACCTATTCCCAAAAGATCACCCAGGGCTAAAGAGAGTAAATCAGTCTTAGTCATGCCAAAGACTTGAAGAAAGTCTTCTTGAATAGTTTTCATGTGGCAAACTGTCTAGATCCTACTAATGAGGCCAGTCATACAAGTTAAAAAAAAAAAAAGGAAAAGGAAAAGAAAAAAAAAAACCCATTTTAAGACTATGAGAAAAGCATTACTTTATGCTATTTAGAGAAGCTTGGGAGTTTTTTCCTTTCGGTAAATGCCACAAAGGAGACGTTTCTCATGAAAACTGAACTGAGAGGCAGGCTGTAGCTTGGTGAGGGATGGCCCCTGGGGATAGTCTGGGAGAGAGCTCGGAGCCAGCACCAGTAATTATGAGATGCCAAGGAAAAAAGCAGAGGTTGCATAGATGTCAACTATTCCAAAAGCCATCATAGAAGTGGAATGAGAGGAAGAAAGAGAGTAAATGCTTTAAATAAAAGTAGCTCTCACATACAAAACCAACAGCTTTCACATCTGGTGTAGCAGAAAATGCCTTGGACATACCCTTGAAAATGCATTGAAAATTTGGACCGACACTTAAAACTCTGCTGGACAGAGAGAACTGGAATTTGAATTTGGAATGTACACTTCTAATGTCAGTGACACTGGGCAATTGACTACAGCTTCAAATTCATTATTTGCGAAATGAAAGTCATCAAATAATATATGTGGAAGTGCCTAGCTTATGTAGCAAATGTTGAAAATGTATGCGCGAATCTGCATCACGTATAACCAGTTTTTCACCAGAGGCAAAAGTGCCTGCCTATTAGGCTAACAGAACGTGAAGGATAATGTTCAGACTTCAGATTTCTCAAGAACAGTCACTTGGTAAGCACGGTTACCACTCTGTCACAGAGCTGAAAATACATTATGCAAACTCACCGAGTGCCTAAATAAGCATAACACCACAGCAGGCATTTGGTGCCTGGGTGAACAGGAGTTCCATGGCCGGAGCAGAGAATACAAGAACATCTACTGACACCACTTCTCTCAATCAAGTTCAGGTTTCAGATGGCTGAGTGGTGCCACGAACAGAACACGAGCTTTGGGCTGAGACATTCTTTCCAACCTTGGTTTTGTTTATATGATGTGGGTGTAGCCTTTCCAAGCCTCTGATTCCCAGTTCATAGAATGGGAACAAAATCACTTACATGCAGTACCTCTTAAGGATTACCGGTGATTTATGAAAAAATGACTTGTAGTCCATAGACATATGATACACAGCAACTATTGTCATTTAAAGGCCACAGCTCCTTCAGAGCACACACGGAATCTCATGAATCTTTGTGTTCTTCACTGTGTTCAGCTCGATGCTGTCATATATCAGGTATAATAAATCTTCATCAAATGGTTGGCTAACCAGAATGCTTGTTCAGTGCTCTTGCATTCTGCACTAATTGCCATCAGATGAAGCTTTTGCCTGATTTGAGAGGGGTTTCTTTTCCTCCTAAACAAACAAACAAACAAACAAAAACAGCTGAGCACCACCATTAACCTCAGACGGAGAACTACAATGGACATAGATCGGCTATCTGGGGTGGTTGCCGATGAATGCTATACTCAGATCCCTGTAACCTAGACGATGGTTATACCTCTGGTTTTGGACTCAGTCCTGTAGCCATTTCCCAGCGCCATCGTGTCTGACAAGTCCCTTTAGGGAAGTTAGTTACCTCTTTGAACTTAATTTCCTCATTCATAAATAATGGCCTTAATGGTTGATGGGAAGATGAAATGAGACAGCTTATGTATCGTGCCAGGCATATAATGAGCAGGACAAGTTTCAAAACTGAGTATATGACACCAATGCTCAGGCTCCTTATATTACATGTAATTTCCAAAGGGTTAAGCTCCTTGAAGAAAAGAGCCATAGTTTGTTCAGAACCAGTTTGCTCATACCTTGGTGCCCTAGCATAGGCAGGGCAAAGAATAGTATGTAATCAGTACTCAGGGATCTGATTGCTTCCAACTGTTAGCCATACTCTAAGGGAATCAAGAACATTTCTCTAGGAAAATGTGACTTTGGACATAAGGAACTATAATTAATTTCCTCAAATAAGGAGTACCAAAGAAACAATCTCTCCCTTCTTAATATTCTTAGACTAGTTGTTCAGAAGAAACCATAGACATCTGATATCTTCATTTTAATAAAGCTTTAGGCAAGTTAAACACTTAAGATGCTTTTAGATGCAAGTAACAGAAAACCCAAATCAAACTGACTTGAGTACATTGTCTTACACACTTGGAAGTGTGTCAGAATTAGTTGATCCAGCAGTTCAGTAAAGAGATCAAGGGTCCAGATTCTTTCTGTCTCTGTGTTCTGGTGACATTCTTGGCTTCATTATGGATATAAGTTGTCCACTAGTAGAAAATACGTGACATGTTTTCTCATTCACTTCTGGAGAGAAAAAAAAAAGACAGCATGCCATTCCCAAGCACTGAACGTAATTTTTCTCTTCAGAATGTTTCCACTCCTTAAATAGTAATTGTCACTGATGGAATGCTAGGCACCGATAGCCTTAGGTTAGGGATTCTGGCAAAGGAAATGTATGGCTGCAGTTAGGGTCTTTGGACATCATTGCTTCCACATAGGGGTGGGAGTAGAGTGGGCAAGGAATGATCGGATTCAGTTACCATGTCTCCATGGGAAAGATGTAGAAGTTCAGTCTTGATAATACAGTTGGGCCAATCAGTAGCTGGCAAAAGAGTTACCTGGTTAACAAACTAGAGAGAGAGGTGACTTGTCATATAGTCCAGGAATCTTCCCTTCCTTTGCCCAGCCAGCCCAGATTGGGGTTGGTGTTCCTCCATCCTGCTTTTATATAAGTATGTATCATTTCACACACATACTGTTTATTAGTTACATGTTTATGTAGCTATCTTCCAACCCAGCCAGGAGGCTGCTGATAGCAGGAGCTATGTTGCACCCATCTTCCCAGCCTCAGCACATGGCACAGAACCAGACATGTGGAAAGAGAAAGGGAGGTACATTCTCAAATCTTAGTGAGTGAGCAAGCAATGGATCGACGTTTCAGGGAGGGAGATTTTAATTCCTCATATGCCTGAACAGAAAACTCCCTAACAATACATGCATTGCATAAATGACTAACAGTCATCAATAACTAAATAGAAAGAAGACGGGTGTTGGATTAAGATACATTTAAGGCCCTTTGATCCTGGAATTCACTGATTTCTGAGCTTACTCATGGCAGTCACAATGTACGCTCCACGGTGGTGGCCCAGATGGCTTGAATATAGAAATCAGGACATTCTGGGTGGTGGGAAGGTGCTCGAGTCAGCTGTTTGGATTGTGAAAATTGGAACCTTCTTTCCAGGGCCGTGATCCCTACAAAGGGAGCGCATCCCCCCCTCGGTGCCAGCTGGGAAGCCGGTCCTTGGTGCTCGGTGGTTGTGGTCTGGTGCGGACTTGGCATCCTCTGTCTGCTTATGGCCAGATGCCGAGTCAACAGGAAGCACAGCTGCAGGGAGCTCATGAGCCCGTGTAGTGCCAGGGATGGGAAGGAATTTCTCCACAGCTTGAGCAGTCTTCACAGTCTTCAGCTCTGACAATTTTTGAGGAAGAGAATAAACAAAAGCAGAAGTCAACATGGCAGGCACACAGTGTTTACCTAGAGTTGGGTGCTGAGCAGGCCCTCCCGTGGGGGGAGGGTGCATACCTGGAGACAAGGTTCTGGCCTCTAGTGAAGCTTAGAGTTTAGTTGCATGTTTGTAGAATGCAGACAGGTGTGCACGTGCATCCACACAGAACTTGAGAAATGTCCAAAACAACAGCTGAGACGGCGAAGGAGGGGACCAGGCCATAGGACATCCAGGGCTGTACTAACCACAGCATGACCTTCAACCCAGCTGCCTCGCCTGTTCTAACGTTTCAGTTTGCTTTCGATCCCCGCACTCTCTCTGTCCTACTAGAAATGACTTTCTTAAACTCTTCGGCTCTCCTAAATGTTCCATGTGAACTTAGCTTGCTGCCTGTCAGAGTCTTATTTTTAACACCTTTTTATCGGTACAAAAGTTGTGTGTCACTCTTAATCCTACTACTCAGAAACACCGTTCACATAATGGTATATCTTCCTTTATTTTTTCTGTATGTGTTCTTTCACAAATTTACAGGGTTTTCACCTACTGTTCTAGAAAATGACTTATTATGTACATGTGTAGAAAAATCTGGAAGAATGTAAGTAAAACTGAATGTGGTTTTTCTCTGGAGAAGGAAGGGTGTTGGACTTTTTATTTAATTCTGTGCACTGCTATGTTGTTAATGTTTTGAACAACAAAGAAGTATTTTGGTAAATTAGTAAAATTGCTAAAAAGAGAAAATGAAATCTCCACTCTGGGTGCAGTTACCAACAAAAGCCTGTTCTCTCCCAATGGCCCCTGGTAGTAGTCCCCACGCCTGGGGGCACAGCAAGAAATGAAAATATTCAATCTTAATCCTAACCTTTCTGCCCCCTACCCAGGGAGGAATAAGGAAAGAAAAATGAGAAAGAGGGGCCTTGATTTTCTACTAAAGCCCTGAGGTCAAGAGAGCACTCCAAGGACATTCCATGTCAGGGAGACTTTGGGGCTTCTCAGAGGAAGGAGTTGTGTGCAGAGAAAGCAGAACTGCTGGGCATAAGGAGGCAGGGGCTTAAGTTCTAGCTCTGCTCCAATCCAGATCTGCGAACCTGCGGGAGCCACGGCATCTCTCCTGGCTTCAACGCCTGCCTTATGAAAAAAGGCTACTCCTGGAATATTTAAATATTGCTGTGCATACTGTATAAAGAGACTCTGTCAACAAAGGTAGAAGCAGAGAGTCAGTTGATGCTATAATTTCCAGGGTGGGGAATGAGAATATTTACAACCAATAAAGGAGATATGTAACAGAGAAAGTACCCCTGGGTGGTGGCTGTGGCTGTTGTTTTGGAATTGGGGAAACGGAGCAGCAACATGTCATTTAGTGGGAGGATGACTCAGATTTGGAAACATGTATCTAAACCAGTGTCTGTGGTTTAGATGTGCATTTACAAATTACCTACTCATTTATGTAGATCTACTCATAGATCTCCTCATATATACACTGTAGAGTGTATATATTGTAGATTATATAACATGTAACTTATATTTACTTACTCTGTATATTACACATGAAACATTTCGCAGTAGCAGAAACAAATTCTTGTCTTCTAGTTCCCACAGAATCAATGCTTTCTAATTTGAGGTTCCCTGAGACTTTACTTCTTATTTTTACTTTTATTAGCTAATATGTACTTTATGTATTCCATGGCAACCCTGTGCATTTGTCAGAAGGGACTGGGTTATTTTGCAGTAACAACTCAACCTCAAAATCTTGATGATTTAATGCCATAAAAGTATATATTCAATGGCAACAAACAGGCTTACCCAGAGAGCAGACAGAAAGCCTGCATCTTGACCTTTGGATCTGCAACTGCAGAGGGAGGAAAAGAGTGTGTGGAAGATTCTGTACTGGCTTTTAAAGCCCAGGAGTAAGCCAGAGTTTTCCCTCACTTCTTTGTGTGCTACTCGGCCACACCTGACTTCCGTGAGGCGGGACAATGCAACTGTGCCTCGTACCTGGAAGAATAAGAAGTGGAAAAAAATAGACAGTGCTAATGATGCCCACGACCTGGCTCTGTCCTTCTGATTGGGTCCCAGACTTTCCCTGCTTTCACCTTTCCCACCTGAGCTTCCTTGTGTAGGTCTTTCCTGTTCGTCTTAATTGGAATATTTATGGCCTTCAAACTCCCCAATCACCCATGCCACTCAGGTGACATTGTACGTCGTCCTATATTATAGTCACTCTTGTGCTTTCAAACAACTGGTATCTGCTATTCTAAATGCACACCTCTCTTTTTCTTCACCCTATGAGGTTGGTCACTGTAGCCAGTAAATGGCTTCAAAGAGAGCCAGAGGAAAAAAAATCTCACCCAGAGATAAAAAAACGAGTGCTTTGTTCTTTTTAGACTCCTTCTGTTCTTTGATGATGTGACTGCTATTTCCCACCTGCCACGCCCACTCAGGGTTTCTAAAAAAAAAAAAATGTGGCAATGACAGCAAGTAATTCCAGATATTCTCTGTCACTGGCAACTTGGCCAAAATTAACTTCACTACATGCTCGCTAGCGATGGAGACACGGCAGCATTGAGAGTTTCATGCGAGGCTGGTGCACTAGTGAGTGGCAAGGGTCCATCTTGGGGGATGGTGGCAGAGTTCCAAGTCCAAAGACTCTAAAACTGACCCAAACAAAGACACTGTTTTGAGTTTCCAGGTCAGAGACTACGATCCACATGTCATCTCATTATCAGAGTATCAAACTCGGATTTTTTTTCTTGACTTCTCAGAGATTTGTGACTAAAGCCCCACAGACAGAACTGTATTTGTTGCTTGGTTAAACAGTGATCTGAGTTATTGAAAGTAATGTCTCCTCTTAGTTAAATGATGGGTATCAGAGTTTAGCAGCCCCAGAAAGGGTGCGTGAACACGCAAAGTGTGGAGGAACAGTAGCACCAATGGGGAGACCGAGGATGCAATCCTTGGGAGGATTTGGGAGGACAAGGGTTCAGGTTTTAAAATAGAGACTCGTCCAAGAGCTGTGAGTGGAGACAGCCTTTCACTGTCTTTCAGGTGCCTTCCTTTTGCTCCTGCAGCCCTGCAGTTAGCCTTGCCGGGAGGAGGCAGGAATGAACACTGTCCAATGAACAAAACTCTATCAGACTTGCTTCTTCTGTCCAACAGGTGGCGCCGTTGTACTACAAATGGCTTCAGAACCCCAGCGCTAAGGTTTTGTTTTTGTTTGAATCCCACCTATTATTCCTGCAATGGGCAGCCCTGAGGAGCACCAAAACACTCCTCTTCTCTGAAGCACTCTGTGTTTGAGAACACTTCTATGGCTGATGAGTCATTTCCGTTACAGAAGTTAGTAAAAGATAAGCAATATCCAATGTTCTCCTTTTATTCGTCTCTGGATGAACTGAGTAAGGAGTCTTTGTTCTAGCTCTTTATTTCTCTTAGTGTCCAGTTTAACCATAACTCACTGTTCTCAGATTCACACATTAATTCACTAATACACAAACAGAAACAGTGGCACTAACAGAGTGTGAGTCACATGCTTATTGTGCAAAGCTAGACAGGGAGAGAACTACAAAAGAGAGAGAGACAGACAGACAGACTCTACCGGCCAAGATTTTGGCAATCTAATTAGCGGAATAAAATGTATATAAATCCTGCTAGTAATAACCCAGGCAAAATGATTTATGTTGGGTATGAACAGTTAAGAATAAAAACTAATCTTTGGCTAGAACTGGCCGACCAGGCTCTGCTCTCAGCGTTTCTTTGATTCTTGCAGCCATCCCGCAGAGTAGGCGCTGTTATCATCCTCACTTCACTGAGAGGACCTAGTTAGTGGCTGGGTCATGGCAGGCCACTGGCTGCACGTAGAGAACAGCTGATCCCAAGCACGTGCCCTGTGCCAAGTGCGCATGCACGCCTTTCGCATGCATTCTCTTAGTTAATTTCCAGGCTAACAATTTGGATTAAATGTCAACCATCATGTTTATGTTACTTTTCTTTCCTGTAGGAGTTTAAATTGCCTTTCTTAACAAAATATAATGCATTCACCTCTTGACTCCTTGAAAATAAGCATAGAGATTTTTGCAAACCTGGTTTTATTAATTTAACTTCGAACATGACTGAGCTCCAGATGCTAGTAATTTACTAAATGCCATGAGAGTGTGTGCATCTTTCCCCAGAAAGTATGTAATTCAGCATTTTAGTGGAGATTAAAAATATATATTGTTAACTCTTCATTGCTTCCTCTTCAAAACAAACAAACAAACAAACAAACAACAAACACTATTTTTAGCTGTGGGAAGAATGGTAAAATAATTAGTTAGAATTACGGAAATTATATCTATTTTGATTCACTAATATACTACAAAGCCTTTATATATATATGTATACAAATGTACATATGTATCTTAAAAATAACTAATGTTTTGCTGTCCTTCAAGAAACAAAAACAAAACCATATAAACTTCAAGAATCACTAAACTTTCAGTTGGAAAAAATACATGTATTGCCAGGGAACAGGGAGTAGGGTTGAGGGGAAATAGCAACAAAATAGAGGAGATAAATTTGGGCATGGTTTGATTTCTCATCACAGTGTAGGTTAGCAAGAATATATAACTATAATGGTCTTATTTAGAAATTTATCAAACCACTTAGCTTGTTTTCTGAACTTACAAGTGTTTTTTTCTCATTGTTGGGGAATATGATATTCTACTTAAGCTAATATTCAGGTTAATATGGGCACAGACCTTATTAACAGTACAGCTGACTTTCGGTACCCTAATTAGCCATCTGGCCACTTCCCTTGCAGGCTGAAAAGATATTACTTTTAAAGGGAAGTGACTAAGTGTTATAAATATACATTTTAAATTTAAATGATGGTAGAAATATCACTGGTATCCCTTATTGCAAATTAGACCTATAATAAATTGCTAGAATTCTGTAGTTTATTTGTCTGAAATTAAATGAATACCTAAATGTTTGCCCAAACCTCAAATTAGAGTTCAGAGTGATTTCCATGCTTATTCTTAAAGGGTTGAGTGACGACAATGCTTTTATAATCATTTTTTTAAGTAAAGGAGAAAAACCTTTGCTATAATTTTAGACTCACATGGGGAAACATCTGTGACTCCCTGGATTGCTTCAGATCTACTTTTGCATATTTGTGAAGCATCTCCATCAGCTTAATTACTCCTCTTTCCAATCAGAGGGACCTACTTACCAGGTACAAGACGTAAAGCTCAGCCTCAATGGGGATTACTTTCTCTGTTGTCTGGAAAAAAATACCCTAAAACCAAATCAAGTTTGTTTTTCCCTTCCACTAGGAATATCCTCCAGAAGTTTCTAGATGTTTCCTAAGACAAATGATGTATTCATGAGGCAAGAACTAACAAGAAAGGGGAGATTTTGGGTGTACATTTCAACAATGGCCTTTTGAGAAAGTAGAAAGAAGGCTGATACCCCAAAGGGGCAAGCGGTGAGGGATGCAGAAATTCTCACGTTGTTATGGGCTTTTGTACAGGGATGTGTGTACCAGACTATTCAACACAATGCTGTTTATAGTAACTAAAAGTTCAAAATAACCCAGTGTTCATCCAGAGGGGGTTGATTAAGTGTGTTATATTTATCCACACAACAGAATATGATTAGAGAAAGGTATTTATTAACATGGAGAATGTTTATGGCAATTGTTAAGTGACAAAAGGATTACAAATGTTGCTGCCTCTGTTAGAAAGCAATAGGAATTTATGTGTATGGACATAATAAGCAGAAATTATCAAGAAGGCTACATACTAAAGTACTAACTAGAGTTTTGTTTAGATAGGATTACAGATTATTTTCTTCCTAATTATTTATTATGCTTTTGGAATATACATAAGTATATTTACATATATGCATATGTTTATATATATACATATATACTCAGAAAAATAACATAAAGCTATTTTCATTTTTACACACACACACGGAGCAAACAAACAAAAAAAAGAGCTCCTAAAGATAATAACCATGTCCTGGTTACGTCACTGTCCAACCAATAGCATTAACTCTTAATTTATTCATACCCGTTTTGAGTAACTGTTGCATACAAGGCACCTAGTCTCCATTCCATCATCTCTGCAACATCCTGCCTGCCATCTCCTCCTCCCCCTCTTCTCTGTCTCTCTCCTCCCATCCCCTCTCTATACTGCCTTTCCTTCCCTCTCCTGTTTCTTCCCCTTGGCTCGTTTCAAATCCCAAGCCTGCCTCTGCCTCTCTTCAAATGAACATACGAGCACACTCCTCCTGCACCCCACCATGCTCTTATTTCAAAGACAGGCTGCCCCCATTCCCATTTCCTCCCCTGGAGCTTCCCAAGCCTGTGCGTACCCACCCTTCTCCAACCTGGATTCTCCCTCTACCTCTTCACAGAAATTCACAGGGCAAAACCATTGATAAACTCCTAACTGAAAGTCTCCTTGTTTTTGTATTTTCTTTTGGTCTTTCCCCCTATGTGTACATAATTTCCCTAACTATATTGATAGCGTAAAAACAATGTATGTATTTTCCCTTTTTAACAAAATACTATTGCTCTGATACCTCCCCTGCATATCCATCACCAACATTGGCCTGACGTTGGGTGGTTTTCCTTGTGGTTCAGAACCTGGGATTTGGTTTGTCGAGTATTTATTCAAGTCTTCCCTTTCCACTCACTGGCTGCGGGAAATAAGCCAGTGAGATAAGGTTCGTGTATCATAAGCAAGGGGGATACCGCATTGCACAGGTTCTAACACTAAAAACAAAGTCTCTGGGGAGAAAAAAAGCAAAGTAATATTTTAGAAGAATCCCTTTTGGAAGGCAGCCAGGCAGGCCAGGTCAACTCTAGCCTTGGAGGCCAGCTCTGTGACTATTTTGGGATTTTCAAGAGGGAACGCCACAGGACACAGCACAGCTGAACCAGAGGACGCCAAGAGTTTCATCAGCGAAGACTTCATCTTGACTTGTTTTGCAGAGGAAACAAAGGTGGGGAGGCCTTTGGCTCTCCCTCAGGGATGTGTTAAATATTCAAAAATATTAATTTTGGAACAACTGTGTCTGTGATTTTGAAAACAAGCTAGCTAAGCCAGAGCTGTCATTGATTGGATTGGCAGAAAGTCCCTCCCAACCCCCTGAGGTCACTCATTCCACGTCCTGCAGCCCTGCACCAGAAAATCAAAATGACATGACGCACAGCCCGGGAAGTGCTCAGCCAGATGGACTGCCGCCACCTCAGGGCACCCCCAAATGTCCAACATGAACCACCATAAGTTGGCATTTGTGGGGAGCCCAGAATTTTTAATAATTATAAAGGAAATAAATCTTTGTTTGACTCTCTCAAACCCCTCGGTACAAATTCAGCTGTCTCACTCTCATCCTTGGGGACGGCCCTCCAGAATACAGGGCCAGCTCCACACTACAATGTCCTTGACAGTTGTATGCACTTCGATGTCCTGTTTCCTTAACCCCAAATGCCAGGTTTACTCCTATGCCTTATACTCACTCAACCACAGTTCTAACTTCAGAATCAATGCATTAACTTGAAAGAATGACTACCTGCTGGTGGAACTTGGTGGAACCAGGGCGGATTAGAAAGGGTGTCTAAAAGCAGCAGGTGTTTTCCTCATCCCTTAGGACACAAGATATAGTCACTTGATCTGGTTCCTGGGTAAATTCCAAGAGTACACTTAAAATATTTTGGTTACCCATGATAGGATTTATAAACTTGTGGAATACTATTGCACAGGAAGAAAAAAATCCTGTTAGTGTTTTAAAGGTAGTTCACCCCCCACCCCCAGTCCTGGCTGGTTGCCCTCAATATTATAAAAAAAAATATCAAATTTCCACAAATTGATTTGTAACTTCAAAAAATAGAGGGATAGACAGATGTATGATGTGAATCCTGAGGGAAAAAGATACCTACTAAGAAGAGCTCCTGGTGGCTAACTGGGCTCAAGTGGAAGGGAGGAAAGAAGGGGAGGGAGGGAGGGAGGAAGCATAGCAGCTATTCTGCACCAGGGCCTGTCATGCGCGCTGCACCTTGCGGAGGATGCACTGAACCACCCATTTGCACTGTGCTTCTGCCTTCTGAACCAGCCTCTATGAAGGAAGTCCTAGAGTTCTATTTCAACCAACAGGACTGAGGCTTTCCCCATCCAATCAGAGCTGAGCAGCCCTGAGCAATCAGAGTGACTCTATTCTGACTGGTCAGGGGCTAGGGCTAAGGTCTTCTGCTTATATAAGCCAGCTTTCCTGGGGCCTTGGGAAGTACGCTTTCTGCTGGTGACTGGGAAAGGTGATCCCCTAGCTGGAGCACCAAAGACATCTCCCCGGAGCAGAGTGGAACAGACAGAAGCAGACCCTTGAGGGGTAGACCATGGTGGAGCAGAGCTTCCCAGCTGAAGAGGGGCCCTCACTGGCCCTGCTGGTTTCATGCAGCGATGCTGTAGCCCTGCGGAGCTGTTCCACAGCTGTGCTGGCTTCGCAGACACCTGTGTTACCTACCAGTGAGCTGTTAGCACAAAGTAAAGTTGCCCCTTTCAGTGCACCCCAAAGATTCCAAGAACAATCAGTTGATAGTGAGGAAGCAAAAAAGTGAAATATTAATGGTAGACTCAAGGTGATGGGTATGAATGTATTTACTGTAAAATTCTTTCAACTTTTCTCTATGCTTAAAAATTTTATAACAATATATTATTATTGTAACTATAAATATAAAAAAGTTGTCCACCAACCCTGGTTTTAGCATAAATTTCTAAAATTGGAATTAGTCAAAAGTATGAGTATTTCAAGGTTTTTAATACTTAATGTGAAAATCCTCCAAACATTTATTCCAAGCTGTACTCTCGCCAGTGGAATGCCTGAGACTGTTGAGATAGCATTTTTAATGTGATGAGACACTTGAATAATTTCTAACTTCCATCCAGTGAAATTCACAGACCTTGAATGTACAGCTCAATGAGTGTGTACAAATGTACACAGCAGTGTGATCAACACCCCTGAGAACTTACAGAACATGTGTGGCATCCCAGAGAATCCCCTCACATTCCTTACCCACTGTTCTCCGCCTGCCTCCCCGCAGACAGCCACTACACCAGCTTTCTTCTACAAAGGCGAGACCTGCCTTCTCTAGAGTTTCCTATAAATGGACTGGTACGGTGTGTACTCTTCTGCATCTGTCTTCTTTTGCACTACATGTTGTAAGGACTCATCCATGATGTTGCATATTGTTGTAAGGAGTTTGTTCCTCTTTATTGCTGACTAGTATTTCACTGGACATGAGATAGCATTTTTAATTAAAAATAATTACAATTCACTGTATCCTCATCCCAGGCATAGGAGAAAGTAAGTTGTGTGTATTGGATCTCCATCTCTGGAAATCAGTGACCATGCACAGATAAGCAGATGATGTGTCGGGAGGGCTATAGGTACCTGTTTCAGTTCACAGGTAATTGCAGGAAGGTGCAACTACAGGGCCCCTGAAGGTTGGACCTGTTTAGGACACAGAAATAGCACTCAGAAGTTGTCTTTGACTCTATCTGTCTCTGTCTATCCATCTATCTATCATCTGTCAATCATCTGTCACCTGTTAAAGGCCAGGAGTTCACACTGATACATCCAATTCTAATCCAATACCACAGGGTCCTTTATCTAGACTTGCTCTTTCCTTATTTATTACTCCTTTCTCTGATGGGGAGAAATCTGGCCCTCATTGTCTACAATATATTTTCCTATTTGTTCAGTCCTCAAAAACGCGTAAACTAGTCTGAGAACTGCTAATACAGACCTCTGTGCAAAACAAATTTATTTTTTTAGAATGCAACATGTGTGCTACATTTCTTATATTAACTGTTACGGTATCTAGTCAAGTCCTATTTTCTGAAGTTCCTTTGGTTAGTTGTTTTCTTCATTTTTCATACAGCTACCTCATTTGTTACTCTTTGTACTACATTTTGGGTTTACCTCCACACCCCAGTCAGCTTATTTATTTATTTATGTGGAAGGTATTGGACACATGGCTGTGGTCCTAAAACTTGGAATTAACAGCAGGATATACCCAGAGAAGTCTGACTGCTGGTTTATAATCGTTATCTATCGATTAGTTATTTATTAATGTTCCTCTCTAGATACTATTTCAGCCCCAAATGCGTGATTAATATTCTCCCTTCCCTGTCATCATCTCAGGGAGATGTTCTCGTGTAGGAGAGAACTCTAGATAGTGACTAAGTTAGAAATAGACCTGGAAAGAAAGTTATATCCCAGGATTGATACGTGCACATGTTTATGTATTAACAGAAATCACTTCCTGCTTCAAAGTGGATTCACTCAACAATCCACACTCAGGGATAAGACTTCCACAGCCTTCCTGACGGAGCCCAGGTCCCTCGGAATCTCTGTTGCTTACCAGGAGGAGCAGAGGCCGCTAAGAAGTGTTGAGAGAAGTGTTCCCCAAAGTCCTCCATCACAAGATGTGTCCATGGAAAGGCGGCCACATGCAAGACAATGACCAGCTGAGTGGGCTTTTCCCCTCACGGCTTTTCTGTTCTCTAGGGAGCTTTTGACTGTCAAGCACCCTCTTCTTTTTGTGGCCTTGCTGACACCTTGTATACAGGGCAGCTTTCCATTTTCCTTCTTTGTCATGAAGGCTTCAGCCTGTGTTCTATGCTGGAGAGCATCTTACCCACGTTTGCTTCCATGAGCCCTGAGAAACACTTAAACATAGGATCAGAAGTCAAAACGCGGGCTGTCTGCTTTATAAATGGTTATTCACGTTCTTTCTGTTCCCTCCAAACTGCTGAAAAATTGCCAAAAATAACCAGAATGAGTGGTTCAAAGCAAATCGTAAAGTATTTAGTGAATGGCAAATCCTCCCCAAATCCCTCTTGATCACAGACAGTGAAGTCAGGAAGGAAGTAGAGTCCTTAGTAGAGAAGATAGTGTGTGGGGGGTAGGGGTTGAGTTAGCAACCAGCTTTCCTCAGAGTGTTCGACTCTGCCAAACCAGCCAGGTCATTAGTCTCACGAATGCATAAGAATGGTCCTTTTTATCATGCACCACACAGACAATGGTATCAGAAGACAAAGAAATCAAGGTAAAACTGTAAGAGTTATGAACTTCAGATAATTGTTTTTCCATGGATTTTTTTGTTAATACTTCCACATATCCCTAATATCAAGGCACAGGATTCTGAGAAGCATTTTAAAGTTGGAACACTATGTTGGAAAACTGCATTATTCAGTGCCAGACAGTATCAAATGATTGTCTGCTATGATAAGAGAGGAAAATAATCCACCCAAGAGTTTTGCTAATTGCTATTTTTTTTTCTAATTGCTATTTTTACAAAGCCAAAACTTTAAGCTGTTCAAATCCTATTCTTTAGCTTCAGTTTCATAGTGGCTTCACCCTCGTTCTATATTTAAATCAAGTCACTAGTTTCTACCAGTCCTTATAGTCTGATTTCTCCAATCCTGAGGTTTTGCTTGGCTCAGTGCTGTCCAGGAGTATATTTTAAGATTTTCATACAGGAGCTATCTTCTCTGAGTTTCTGTAAGCTTGAGAGCATGTGTCTTTTGTATGTGCACCTGGACAGTGCTTTGTCTAGCAATGAAATTCTTTGGTCTTACTTTTGCTACCTGGGGTTTAGTAGACGTTTCTCCACTGTCTTGTAAATGGCAATGGTCAATTGTAACCACTTGATTTTTTTTGCCCTTTGTAAGTGACTTGCATGTCTGTTTTGCTTATGTCTTGGCCATTTTCATATTCTTTCTTTCTCCTTCAAGTTTAATAACCTTACTAACATGTTTTTCAAATTCACACCCATGTCTCTTTTTATTAGGATACAGTTTGACCTATGTCCAACACGTCTCTCTTCCCATTACATCCTTCCTGACCACCTCTTTTCTAGCCTTTTCTGTGGTAACCCACTTGGTAGGATGTTGCCTGACCGCACCTTACATCAGACAATGCCCACACCCATCCTCTCTGCCCAGGGCTTCCGTCATGTAGGGATTTGGGATCCCTGTGGGGCCCCTCTAGGCACCTGTTCATGGGCAGACCTAGAAGTTCACAGGGCTCACACAGCATGAGGTGCCCTTGACCAGCATGGCCTAGGAGACAGTGATGAACTCTGCCCCCCCCCACCTTGCGGGCACAGATGGGGCAGAGGCTCAGAGGTCCCATGGTGTTGGCTGACTGGGGAACCACCACACTGGCCTTCTCCCTTCCCTGCTCTTCCCAGGTCTCTCTGTTGCCAGGGATGCCTTCCCAAAGCAACTACCTGCACACAAGACCATGTCTTGGGCTCAGCTTTCCAGGGGGGATTTTATTCCTTAAAAATGTCCTTTAGGTCTGCAACTTCTTGTTTATTCATTTATTTTTCTCTCTCTTTTTCCTCTGTAAATGTTTCCTTATCTTCACTTCTTTCCATTTTGTTTACTGAGATTTCCTCAAGCCTGTCCTGAGTTTCAAACAGATTTTTCTCCATCCAAAATGACTTAAATTTTTGCAATAATATCAGTTTTCTCTTTTCTCTCTTTCTGGATCTCCAGGAGCCAGCGCTCACTCTTTTTGGTAGGTTATCTTCTTTGAATTTTCATTTCTCCTATTTTTATCTTTTAAAAACCAGTTCAAGGGATCACAATGTATATAAGGGTAATTAATTCCATGCTGTATGTATTTCACATGACTTTTGCTTATGCTCCTTAAAAAATGCCATTGTGTTATCTACAAATAGTCTCCATGCTAGTTTCTTTCTGCATAAACATCTCTTTTAACGGGTCAACATCTGCTGGAGAAGAGTGGGGAGGAGGGAGGTCTGGACATGGGATTCAGTCTGCATTTTAAAATCTATGTTATATCTTTTTCCTTGGGGACCATCTCAGCTTAGTTTCCGTTTTCAGATGGATTCTGTAGTTCACAGCAAAGCACTTGTATCACTGTGCTGCACGGTCATGGCTTCTGTCTCCCAATTTTTTTTTTCTTCTGGCAGCCTCTGTCAGCCAGATTGTAGAGAAGAACTACTTTCCTTGTGTTGTTTTGGTGTTTAAGCAGGCATCTAAAGAGACAACCCTTGATTTCCCAAGGACCAGTACCAATCCCTTGAGTTCCTTGCTCTAATTAAACGTAGGCCTGAGATGTTAGACTCATTTTCACTGGGGGCCACATCAGCCTTGTGGCTGCCTTCAAAGGGCCAAAATAATCTTAGGACTGTATAAATGTTACTACTCTTTAACTGTTAAGGAGTTGAAATTACATTCTGCTGTTTGATGGGAACCGCAAAGGTGATGTGGCCCCTGGGGGAAAATGAGTCTGACATCTCTGACATAGGCTTTCAGGTTCCTAATTAATGGTTCCTGGCCTATAACCTTGGCATCACCTGTGAGCTTGTCAGCAGAGCAGATGGTGTGGGCTCACCTGTTGAACGAGAAACCCTGGGGGTGGAAGTCAGTATTCTGGGCCTTAAGAAACTCCCTCATTAATTCTGGTGCACACGGAAGTTGGAGGATCCCTCTTTTAGAAGAATCTCATTTCCAAAACAAAGGCCAAGAAGATGGGTCTCCGTTTTCAGCATCCTTTCTCATTTTGCTCTAAATTACACAGTTTGGGGTTTAGGATAGGGGCTTGGGGCTGTGACTCTTTCTTTGTTATAAGAAAACAAAAGGTATTTTTCTCCTTTTATCTGTTGTTTTTAGTGTGACTTGAGGGAGGAGGCAGGAATTCAAAAATACACTTATACCCACAATTTATATGTGGAGGCCTAAGCCACTGGACTGAGAGGCAAGTTGCAAGGAGAAGGATGGGGCTTGGTCTTACAGGCCAGAGGTCCAGCTCTGGTCCCAGTTCTGCATCTGATTGGTTTCTGGCCTCTGACAAGCCACTTAACCTCTTCATCCTCCTCTGGGCATGTAAACTCCATGCCTTCCAGCAGCAAAAGTGCTTCTTGTGTTTTCTCCCTTAGTTCAAGTTTAAGTGCCTCAAGTGATAAGGTTTCTGCTTCCTCTCCTGTGACATGTCACCCCTGGGGAGAGCTCACTGCCAGAGCTGTGGAGCCTGAACTGGTTCTAGTCTTAGCTGGAATGCATTCTTGTTTGGAGCTGGGGACCCTTTCCTCCACGTCGGGGCAGCTTATTCACACACATTTCAGGTCTTTGTCAAATGCTGTGGAGCCTGGGCAAAGCCTGGTTTCTGTTTGCTGTTCCTCCCTCGCTCTGCTGCCTGGGGCAGGGGTAGAAAATACAGGACGGCACACTGGCTCTGCTGGTGAAGGGCTGGCCTAGCCCATGCCACCATATTCTTGGTACGCTATGAGAGAGAGAGAGAGAGAGAGAGAGAGAGAGAGAGAGAGAGAGAGAGAGAAATT
Organism: Anoura caudifer; assembly: GCA_004027475.1. NCBI lineage: Eukaryota > Metazoa > Chordata > Mammalia > Chiroptera > Phyllostomidae > Anoura > Anoura caudifer. Next base: position 339,004 of record PVKU01000500.1, read on the forward strand.
GATTGATTGATTGTTAGTTCAGGGACCTACAAGAAGTACATGATAACTGCATTTGAGAAGGTACCATTATTTGGAGGAATCATTAGCAACAAAAACACAGAAGTTAGCGTGGATCAGACAGTGATGAACACATTCAACCACATCATTCAGAGCTCAACATTTTCCCCGACTATCACAGGGAGTCGGCCCTTCAAGGGGTTAAGCAACAAATCAGATAACCACTTTCCTCCTTTAAGATGACGCTGGCTCAGTGCCAGGACAACTGGTTGTCCCACAATATCATTTCCCATGTATTCTTTATCAGTACAAATCTCCCTTTTTAGCTAAACTGGTGGCTCACTCTCACCAGCGTCTCACAGCTAAACGGTCCCCTAAATGGGGACCAGAGTGTCTAATGAGATGTAAGCAGAATGAATGGGTTTCACATTGAGAAGGTGGGAGCCCCCTTTGTCCTTTCCTGCATCCTGCTAGTTGAGTTATGGTGCGGTTGCCAGAACTCAAGCATATGTTTGGACCATGTAGAAAAAGCCTCATGATTTAAAAAAAAAATGAGGAAGTAACAAGATTGAGAGAACCTGGGTCCCCGCCAAGGAACTCCACCCTTTTCAGAAGTGCAGCTTGTCAGCAGTGCAGGTGGTGTGGGCTCACCTGTTGACGGAGAAACCCTGGGAGAGGAACTCAGGAGTCTGGGCCTTAAGAAACTTCCTTATTAATGCTGGTGCACACAGAAGTTGGAGAGTCCCTCTTTTAGAAAAATCTCATTCCCAGAACAGCTGCAACGCTCACCCCACTGAACTGCAGGTTCTTAGACACAAGAGAGAAGTGCACATCTGTCTTGTTCACTTTGACTTTTCTTTCCTATGTAACTAAACCTTAACTGATGCTGGATGCATTGGGTTTAGCTAATTTGATGGCAGACATATTGGACACTCCAGTTAGAGAAGTGATGCAAAAAATACTAAGGGATAGGGTCCTACACAAGGAGATGATACTGGGAAGGCAGAGAGAGGGACACACTCCAGAGACACCTGGGCGTTAACATTGACAGAGGCTGTGGTTGATGGGATATGGGGATAACACTGAAGGAGGATGGTCCTGTGCCCTTTGGAGCCAGATAAATCTTTGTTGTGGGGGCTGTGCTGGGTGGTGTAGGGTGTTTGGCAGCACCTCTGACTTGCACCCCCACAATCACAGTCACAACAATCAAAACTGACTCCTGACACTGACGGAGGTTCCTTGGGGGGCAAAATCACCCCTGGTTGAGAAGCACTGATAGAGGAGAAATTTTTGTGATTATGAGTAAGGCATTTGCAAGCATTCTTCTGGCTTTAAGGCTGGGTTCAGGAAAGGACATGTGACAGGTAATTTGCATTAAGGAAATGCGAAGAGAAGTTTTCTGGGAGTTTCAAGGAAAATTTTCTGTGCTCCCCAAACAGAGCCACAAGCTGGGATGGCTCTTTCTCTTCAGAATAGCACTGCGTGTTGATGTGAAGCCTGGATCTATGGCAGCCCTTTTGCACCCACCTGACTCAGGTGGTCGTGTCAACCTGGAGCCTCTGGCTGTCTGGTCATTGTCCTGCTCCTTATCTTCCTGCCTTATAATTTATCCCAGGTTGAGTGGGATTCTGTTACTTGCTGCCAGAGACTTCTAACCTACATGGCGACTTTAGCAGGATCATTTCTAGAGGAGGATTTAGGGGCAGAAGCCAGACTGGAGGGAGAGCTTAAGGACTGAGTGGGAGGTGAATCGTGGAAGACTGAGTGAACAAGACTCTTAAAAAGTTTAGCATTGAAAGGACACAGATAAGGCCAGAGATGGGGGTGGAGAGTGACAGAAGTATGTTTGTTAGGTGTGCAGAGGGCTGAGCTTGTTTAAATGCTGTTGGGACAGGGCCAATAAACCAGAGGAGGTTGCAAATGGAGTGCAGAGGAAAGAGGAGAAAAGGGCTGAGATCGTGCAGTTATGTGAAGCGGCTCATTTTGGGGAGAAGGAAAAACATCCTGAGATCAGGGTTAGAAAAGGAGAATTAGATAAATGTGTAGTGTGGAGATGAGGTATTAGGGAAGTCCTTTTTTCATCATTCCAATGCTTCTGTGAAGTAGTAGGAAGAGGGGGAAGTAGATGTGGGAGACTCTTCAAAACAGTAAGGAGCTATCCAGATAGAAGGTGCTGGTTCGTTTGCATAAATTGGGGCTGCAGTCAACTACCTGGGGTCATATCTGTTGGGCAAAATGAGTGCTTTTCACTCTCTTCATTGTAGAAGATGCCCTAGAAAGAGGTTAAAAGAGAGAGTCCATGAGGTCCCCAGAATTCTGGGCTGCCTCTCCCACAGGTGCTGCTTCCAGGCCCTTCTCCAAGCTGGAGGGCAGAGCTGGAAGAGTCATTATGCCCCGTGCTCACTGCACAGATGTGAGCAACGGCTCTTCAAGGTCCATCTGAATGCAGCTTTCCTCCCAAACCTCTTGTCTGAACTTTAATAATCGAATGTTTGGAAAACGTTAAGTAGCTGCCTTGACTTGTTTAACTCGATGGCCGCAGACATTTCATCGAGCTGACATAGGATTTATGTCTCAATAACACAGTAACATTTATCGAGCACTGTGGGTTCAGAGAGATTTCTGCCTGCTCTACAATTGGCGAGTGATTTAAGCCCCAGCGAGGGGCAGAGTTATGACAGGGTCTGCTAAGACACCCTGTGTCCTGCAGGGGTGGAGTGCAGGGGTGGGGTGGTCTCTCCTTGATGTTTTCCTTGGTAGTTTTTTCATTAGAAGAAGAATCAGAAGTCTGAACTACTTCCCTTTTCTCCGCCAAATGTTTCCAATCACTCTGGTTCCCTTCAACTCCAAACCAGTCTTGGGCAATAGTTGAGGACAAAAGCAGTCACCTAACGGGACGCTCCGGTGTCCCAGTCTCCTTTGGCTGATGGCCATGCTGTGTGCCTCGAGGGGCAGGTTGTCTTGGGGTGAAGGTCACAATTTGCTTTTCTCAAGGCTGTGTTGCTGCCCACAAGTCAACTAGTGGGTCCCCAGGCTGCCAAGGAGGTCCCAGTGACACTGGGTGGCTGCTAGAGACACCTCTGCAGAGGGGATATCCCCAGTGACTCTGAGCTGGGCCTGTCTGACCCCAGAGCCTGACCACCCCTGATCCAGGTCTGCAGCCTGGGGCCTGGTGCTTAACCTGTGGTCCTCAGTTGCTGCACCTATAAATTGGGACAATAATGCCTCACACAGGAGATTGTCCTAAGAAAATCTGACTCTAAAAATATTTAAAATGCCAGTAGTGGGATCATCAAAAGCAAAAACCAAGTAGAGAAAGAAGTGAATACCCTTAATTGTGAGCATTGAAGCACCTGGAATAGCAAAAGGAGAATTGGACTTAGTCCTGGATTTAAATGCCAGCCCAGAACTGATCGTAGGTACACCATGTGTCTGTTACGAGAACTACATCAAAATCATTTATGAAAACACCTAATATGCCCTGACTGGGTGGCTCAGTTTGTTGGAGCATCATCCTCTACACCCAATGGCTGTGGGTTCGATTTCTAGTCAGAGCACATACCTGGGTTATCGGTTTGATCTCTAGTCAGGTTGTGTACAGGAGGCAACCAGTCAGTAGTTCTCTCTCACATCTCTCCCTCCCTCATAAATAAACACATTTTTAAAAATAAAAGGAAACTAACACTTGGCAAATATCAAATACATATGCGTTTTCTTCTTTTCTTTTCTTTTTTCCTAAGCAAGCAGAGAACAAGTAGATGAGTCCAACTCTCATACCCAAAGTGTCGAAGTCATGAGGATGTGTCAATTTTGCAGGGTAGGGCTGCCCGTGCAGCCTGTGAAGCAGGGGTAGGTTTGCTTTGGAGACATCCGCCATTTCCTCTGAGCATCCTCTTCCCTCCAGCCAGGCACACCTACATGCAGCCTCCACGTGGCTGGCCTTCTCAGACTGTCACCGCGGGTAAAACTCAATGCGTAGTTAAGTTGTAATAATGGCTGGAACGTTAGAAAAGCAAGGGCACTGATATTTTAATACAAAGCCCCAAGGAGAAAAGGAGAGCCCTAAAAACTTACTGGCACTGTACTCTTAATGGTGACTTTTAGAAAGACTTTTGGACTCAAGCTCTTTCTAGCCTTTCCATCTCTTCCTGATACAATCTAGCAGATAGCCCGAGGGCCCTAAACTTTCTAGTTTTCCAATTTTTGCTTGCTGTAGCTAAAACCAACATAGCCAGCTCTGCTGTGGCCCCATCAGCCTGGTCCCTTCCTAACAGATTCTGTCATGCACTACATTTGTCATTAGGCCATTCTGGGAGCTCATCACCCCCACCCCCCCACTGGGGAGATTAGTCCCTGTTATCCCAGTTCCTTAATCCAGTTCCCTCTGCCACATGCTTATTGCCATGAAAATAAATGCCCAACTCACCGGAACTTCCATAAGCAAAGCTTCAGTGTGTTCTATTTCTAAATGAAGAGAATACCGTACAAATTACTGAACTTAAATTAGAGTTGTTTTCTAAATAATAAGGAACTAGGAAGTGAAAACACGCATGGTTTTCAAAAATGCCACAGTTGCTAATTATTGTTTTTTTCCCCCCAAAATACTTCATTTCCTTTGGATATGAGGGAAAATAAATGAAATTATAATTCACTGTTTCCAAGCAAAATGTTTGAAGGTGAGGCAAAATGGATCAGTACCTAGAAAGAGTGGCAATTCAGTCCTTCATGTACTTAGCACATTCCTGGCCTGCTGCTTGGGGCTGTCCAGGACCCAGGACGTGGCTTTGGCCTGGTTCTGCCCTGTGATGCAGAACACCCCCTGGGTGCAGTCTGTGGATTTTCCCGGGTCCATTCAAATGACCTGGTCAGGTGGTCCGCCTCCCTCCACTAGACAGCAGGCTGCTCCAGGGCAGCAGTGCCTCGGCCAAGTTTGTGACTCAGATGTCTCCTGTCCCCCGCTGACACTCCAAATTCGTTTGGATTCCGATTTCAGTGCTACTTACAAGTCCCCCGAAGATGAGGACTCCGCAGCCCCGATGGTGTTAGTGAACAACAGAGACTTCCCTGAAGTTTTTGCAGGAGGGACGGGGGTGGGGTTTTAAACCTGAAAGGCCATAGCAAACGTGAAAGCTTTTCATCAGACGTGACTTTTTTCCAGATTCTTTCCATCCCCTGGACAGTCCCAGATCCGAGCTGTTGTGCTGGTGCAGCAGGGTTGGGGAGGCACTGAAATCCAGCCGTGTCAACCTCTCAGGTGGACAGCCACCCCAAGGAACAAAGCCTTTTCTCTTTGCACGCGGGCACCGTCCTCTTTGCGAAGCGTGCCTCACTGCTCAGTCTCACTGAACAGAATCTTTCCCTGCTTCCCACCAAAGCTCCGGTGACTTAGAAGCCGTGGTAGTTTTCTGCCTGGTCAGTGTGTAAATGGGCCACACCTAGAATAGAAGTTTTACAAGTAAGGCACAAGTCATCTTATCAGACAACACCAAAAGAATCTCAGGGATAACAAATGCAAAGTGTCCTTATAAGAGAAAGTGGCAGGGTTTTTAAGTGCCCCTAAAACATGCCACAGGGCAGTTAGGGGTCTTGCCAAAACTTGCTGCAGCATTAGCATCATTTTTACTAAGTTAATTTGTTTCATATCAACAATTATCTCACAGCAAGGTCTGTAAACATACTTGCTATACATCTTGTTTTAACTGTCCATAAATTTCCTATACATCTTGTTTTAACTGTCCATAAATTTGAATTCAGGGTGATAGGAAGATGGGGAAAGTGACTTTTCTGCTAGTGGAAATTGAAATTATAAACTGTCTTTAGAGAAATACATTTTTTTACTTGCAATTATTCAATAAGTTCTAATTAGGACCCCAAAAAAGTGTTTCAAAGTGGAGAAACTTGAGCAGTCTATTTTAGTGAATATGTAAGTGTTTGTAGTGAAAATACAAATTTCTGTAGTATTGCAAATAGATCTTTCCAAAAGTGGGAAATTTCCTCTCTCAAAAGTAAATTAAACATATCTCCTTATAACTTTTTGAGTTACATTATTAATTTAGTAAACTACTTATAAATAATTTCATCTTCACTTCGGTGGAAAGGATCATTTTTCTTAAATACCAAAGTCCCAAATAACCAGGATCCATTCTAGCTTTTTTTCAATGCATTGTCTGGGCACGACCACTATTCCACACACACACAGACACTATTTTACCGACTAAGAAGTCCTCAGGGCAGAGACGATAGAAGTATCATTATTGGGTGAGGTCTGAGCTGGTAAATAAAAGAGTTAAATTTCAGTTACCTAGAAGGACCTACATCCTGCCAAGGCATTCTCTCACTTACAAATTCTACATTTAAATTAAACCAAATCACAGTCTTTCTTGGTTCCAACTCTCCTCTTTTGGTGAAGCTTGTGTTCTTGGTTCAAAGAAAAGAAAGGCTTACTTTCTGTAAGAGGCTCAAGGCTTCTTGGACATTGAATGACTTGTACAAAGTACCGTTTTGTTGAGTGCAAAAAGAATAAGAAACAGCTGGGTTGCATTTTCTTTGAAATGCACATTTAGTTGGAAATTAAAGACAAAAAAATAAAAAGCACTAGAGAAAAACACTTTCTGGTTTTGCCAAGACCCAAACCATTTAAGAAAAAGAGGGGACAGAGAGAAGAGGAAAGAATAGTCTAAAATGTTTTGCCAAACCAGTTCCCCCTTCTGTGGTCCTAAAGTTCATTACGCCTGAAATAAAAGAGTGCAAGACACAGAATTAGTTCGAACTGGTTCTGGAAACAGTTATAGGTCGGTTAAGCATCAAGGGATTCAATAAATATTTCTCCTCTTTTTTCCTCATCTATCCCAAGAATAGTTGCAGTCATTTTTTTCCTTACTAATTTCTGAATTTTGCCAAACTCTCCCTGATAGATAGAAGGTTCCCCAGCAGAGGGATTGAATTTATGTAGAAAACTACATTCTGGTGGCTCAAGTTCTTGGAAACATGTTTGTACTACAAATAGTAAATAAATAATAAAAGCGATTCCAGGGAAGGAGAAGCTGTGAGCTCCCTGCCAACTGGCTTTCATCGCACAACAGAAAAACAAGAAGTCCATCTGCCCTGGAATTATAGGTAAAATGGGCCCATATGTGGTCGTGTTGACTCAAATTCATTTTAACAAACACTATTCAGCACCTACCATGTTCAAATCATAGAAGTAGGTGCCATAAAAGGATTGAAACAAATGAGCAAGGATTCCAAAATGGATAGAAGGAAAAGAAATGAAAAACAAATACAAAGCCTAGAATAGAACCCCACACCAAACAGCTGCCATTTCCCAGCAGAAATTGGTTTATTCAATTCCAGAGTTTTCAACACATAGAACTGCGTGAGATTGTCTCTCTTCTAGAGTAGTTTACAATTTGGGGTATAGAATGTACATAAAAAGCTTGCATAAAAGGTGTCATTTGACCATTCTGTTATTCCAGAAATGCTTTTTTCAAAAAAGTATTTCAGAATGACTGAATGTGGAATGATAAATTGTGCTTTATCTGAAAGTCCCCCTTTAGAGCTTATAGAACTAAGTTAACAGATAAGAAAAATATTTTTATGGTTTCATACATTTATTAGGCAGAGATTTAACCACCTCATGCCTGTGCTGGCAGAATTGAGAGAAGTTCATCTTCTGTACCTGCAATTTTTCATCTTCTCAGATTTTCTTCCACCCCTACACAAACCCAAATGACCCAAGTTTCTTACATACTGTGATGTTGCCTGCTTTTTCCCCTGAAAAAATCTATGTCAATTAATGCTGAAGTAATACTGTTTCGTCTTCCCGAGAGTCTTTGTGCTTTTTTAGAAGAAACTTGAGGGAGGATTTTATTAGCTCATAAACACAATTTCCCATCCAGATCTGTTAGTAACTAAATAAGATAGGAGCTTAAGGAGAAGGGCCCACAGCAGACAGTGGACAGGTCATAGCAGCTGGTGGCAGGCTAAGACAGGTGGTCCTTTATGATTAACACAGGGGAGGAACACATTATCATCGTCTTCAGTGAAGATTCAGGCAAATGCTTGGCAGAAGCTCCGATGTAAGCCAGGGATGCTGATGGCTTTCTGGGAGGGTGTAATGGCTGGGAGTATGCGTGGTCGGGGAGGGTCAGGTGCTAGACCTGGACTCAGGCTCCCAAAGGGAAGGAACTGGGACTCCAGGATGACAGTAGGAATGCCTTTGGCTAAACTTGAAGCTGGTTGAGCCAGGTGAGCTGGAGAAATGAGCCTGCCCAAGGGGGGTGGGCAGAGGGAAAGGCGGAGGAGGAGCCAGGAGATGGCAGTGGATTTCTTTAATGTGGGAGAAATATACTAAGAATGAGGAAGGTGGGTTTTCTTAGGTGTTTGAGGGATGTGTCTCTTTCTCCTCTGATTAGACATTTATTTTAGGAATGTGCTGAGTCTGTTATAGGACTACCATTTCTCCTTCTAGCAGAACTCTCTGCTTCCCAACTTTCAAAAGGACAATGACTACTTGAGCTTCTTTTGTAATCGTTCAAAAGAGTGGGATTTACAATACATATTTCATAAGGAGGGCATTGCAAATACTTCAAAATAGGAGACCTCCAAAAAATTCCAGTAGGATAATTTCATTTCTGCAAAGGCTGATGAAACTTGATGATAGAGTCAGGAAATAAAAATTCCTGGGTTAAGTTAGGATGGTAAGAATTTGGATATCAGGGGCCATGTCTCTTCTTCTGTTAGTACCCAGATACACTGGGGCTGGGCCTTTTAAGAGTGGGTGGGCTAGACTGGGGGATCCCAAACATGAAGAAACTTCTAGCTAGTGACCAGGTGATTTTCCATGTGACTTTACCTTACCTTGCCCATCTCTGCCTACCCTGACCCACTCTGTCAGGTTTGTGGTCTGCCCATCCAGACTTCACCTCTGTTTTTCCTTCCTACCTGGCCCTCCTCATAGTGACCTGCCTCCCTGTCTCTAGCCACAGCTGAATAGCATCCCAGCCTCCACACTGACCTCATCCCAGAATGTTTTAAATCCAGCATATCTCTCTGTTCTCTGTTAAACCTAAATGAATTTGACAGTACCTAACAGCACTGGGCACTTTAAAAGTTGCTTTAAAAAACACTGAATGAATTAAATTCAGCTCTTTAATAGTAGTGACTAAAAGTGGGAACTCCTAAATCATCCTATATGTGAACATATTGAAAAGACTTTGGAGCTATACCTGGAGTTAAAAGACCTGGAACCTCTGTAGGGAGCGAGGTGACCGATGGCCAGTTAAGCTAGCTGTGTCGTGGAGGCAAGGCGGGTCTCGAGTGGGGCTGGCAAAGCCTCCCATGCCTTAGGGTATGGGTTGTTGGAAGGACCAGAATGACATAGGGAGGACAACCCCGCCCCCCGCCCCCCCGCAACAACCACTTTTTCACACTTTATTAAATCACAGCCCAAACCTAAATATCATCTGAAAAAATCATGTCTGTGGAATGGCCTGTTCCCATGAGGCTGGATAAGTGAGCTATCTCTGTGTTTGATTCCGTCCCACAGTGAACACAGCGGGGGCTTTTGAAAAAACCCTCTGGGCCTCTCTAGCAATGCCCAGACCGCCCCGGCCCACACCTGCTGCAGACAGGAATGCTGAAACCCCTCTGGATGGTGGATCTGCTGCTTTCTTTCCTGCAGAAACCTGCACCGGCCCCGCATGACAGTCAGCGCTGCTGCTATTGCTGCTGCTGAACAGAAACATTTCCCAAAAGGAAGTACTTGGGAACCCTTCCACCACTGTCCCCATCTGATTCCTTCCCCACCCCTTCCTGTCCTGGGCACCCCCTCACAGGAATATATCACTCTCAGCCCCCACCAAAGAAAGCAGCTGTCCCCTGAAAAACCTGGTTGACCAACACGAAAGAGAAGACTCAGCCTGGGAGAACCTCCTCTTCAGGTGCAAACTAAGTGTCTGCCTGCTTCTCAAAGAACTGCAGGAAGCCCTGGTTCCTCCAGAACCAACCTCCGTGGACACTTGATGCCCAGACAGGCCACTGCTTGTCTCCGTTGGACACTGCTGGTAGTCCTGGGTCCACCACCCAGCCCCTGACAGACCCGCCAATGACAGGTTGTCAAAATGAAACCGTCTCAGTCTTAGTTTTCCCTCTGGCCCACTAGTGCCGCCTCCCTCTTAGACTCAGTCAGCTGCTTTTCCCCTTCTTGACTACACTTCCTCGGGTTTCCCCAGTCAGACGCTAAGAATGCACCTCAGAGAGTTGAATCCAGACCTCTGGGAAGCCCAGCTTCCCACCCAGTGTCCTGGCATCTTTGTCCAGAGAACATCCATATGAAAAGGTTTCTAAGCCTTGCTTCACTTGAGGATTGGGTCCAGGTTAAAATAAAAAAAGGGCCCTGGCTGGTGTGGCTCAGTGGATTGAGCACCAGCCTATGAACCAAAGGGTTACCAGTTCGATTCCTAGTAGGGGCACATGCCTGGGTTGTGGTCCATGTCGCCGGTGGGAGCGTGCAAGAGGAAACCAGTGTTTCTCTCCTTCTCATTCTCCCTCCCTTCCCCTCTGTCTAAAATTAATAAAAATAAAATGTTTAAAAAAATAAAACAAATCCCCAATGGGTGAAGTAACTTCTAAGCACATCTTTTATTTCATTTCCGTGCTAATAAGTTTCAGGTCTTTGCTTCAGAGAAGATTTTGTTGAAGTGAGTTTGAGAATTAAATAGTATTGAGGGAAGAAACTCTGTTAGGAGAGAAAAGGGGAGTTCAGGGCCGGGGGGCGCAGTGCAAAATTACTCATTTTTTCTGTTTCTCATTCTTGCTTTGGACCGGCCCTGTGCCAAATGTCTCAAGTTTAGTATAGAAAGGGGTTCCTGATAGGAAGCCCTCGGGCTCTTGCTGCGAGGGTGTGGGGACAGGGTGGCCCCCGGCCCCTACTGCAGTGACAAACACTGCATGTCCTTGGTGCTTTTGTGAGCCAGAGCAGTGAGAGAGCAGACCTCTGCCCTGCACCCCAAGCAGGCCCCTCAAAGACAGAATGCCCGTCGCAGGGCCCGAGGCTGCAGTGCTTGGCTGGCGGGGTCAGAGGGTGAGGCCAGCCAGCAGTGAACCAGACGGCCCGCCGTTTTCTGACCCAGCAGAAACTCCACTTTCTGAAATGTATTCACATCTCATCATTTAGGGATTTATGCCTACGAGCCCACTGTCATTAAAGAGTTATGTGCACACATTCCCCTTTCCATCGCAGGGATTACAAACCCCTAATGATAGTAAATTATTCTCCCCTGCGCCGCGTAGGCGATTACTCTGTGGAATTTCCGAGGCTGTTCACTGAGACCCTACGGCACTAATGAAGTGTTATTTATACTATACACTGATTTTCTGTTTTGTTTTGCTGGAAGTTTCTCCTTGTCCCATCTTTTTTGATTTGTCATACACTCAGCAGAGCTAAGTATGAAAGCCATTTTTCTGTCACTCTTTGAGCTTTAAATGAACAAGACTTTTTATGAAGTGTAATTTTCAATAACAATGAAATATTAGAAGCCCCTCTTGGAGTTCCTTGTTCCATTTCTGCCCGCTCCCCCCCACCCCCAGTCCTGTTTTCCCACCAGGTCTGTCTGCGATCACCGGCGCCTCTGATATATGGAAATGAGGATTCAGTACAGGGTCAGGGAAGTTTCCTCTAACTCTAATGCCAGGGAATAAACCTAGATTGCACAGGGCAGACTGTGCATTCGATGAATGAATTTGTGAATTAATGCCTCAGCTTGGTTAGAGGTTGTGAGAGGGTTGGAAGTTTGGAGAGACATTGGAGTAGTTTTCCAGAAGGTAGCAGCTTTCCTTTGATATTGGCCTCCTTTATACTTATATTGAAAATGCCTAACTGCCCATCATCCTTCCTTAAGAACAAAAGACTCTGTACTTCTAATCAGTCAATTTGGATTCAAATCATCACTCCACCACTTTGGGGCCATGTGATTTGAAGGCCCTTACAGAGCTTCTAGAAAATAGGTATAACATCAGTAAGTACCATGTGAAGAATATATGGTATAGTATGTGAATGGAGCTAACAGGATTTACATAGTAAATGCTCGATAAATACTACCTTCCTCCCTCCCCGTCTCTCCTCACTTTTGCTTTTCTTTTCTCTTCCTTCCTCTATTTCTTTCAGTTATATTAGAACTAAATTAGTTTTTAGAACAGTATGTTTATTGTGGAAGACAGATTTGCTTGCCTTCCCTGCGGCCATCACCGTGCCTTCCCCCAAATCCTCTTCTTTCTCTCACTAAGGGATGTGGGCCCCTACAGCAGCCTCAGGCAGTGACTCATGGCTGATGTGAGCCAATCTCAGCAATTCCATAATCTCGGAAGGTGATGCGACTTAGGTATAGATGTGTGGCTTAACACTAGTCAACAGTATGTGCAGAGAAAACTATGGGGGGCATTGTAGGGGGGACTTGCCCACTAATGAAAAGGATATTTATGGAGAACATCGTCCTCTTCTTTAAACAAATGTGGTCGTTTCTCCATGGGCTGTCTGAAAGGGCTACAGCTCTGCTCTAGAACATGAGGCATCATCCACACACACGGTGGAGCAGAAGGATGGACTCCCTGACCTCAATGACCTCTCTGGGCTGCAGAGCACCTCCTCCCAATGCCCTGCTCTGTTAAACAACACAGGCCTCAGGATCGAGGGACTTGGGGCCTACATTCTGGTGTTTGCAGCAAACGTCAGCTGACTGCCAAAGTGTTCCGTCAAACCCAAGCTACAGTTCTAGCTTTCCATGCATGAGCTCAGGCAAGTTACACAAACTCACACACCTCAGGTTCCTGTTCTGTGTCATAGAGACAGTGATTTCACCCACCCCACAGACTGATACGAGGCTTCAATAAATGCATGTAGAATAAGGCTTGATGATGTGAAACCCCAGTAAATAACAGTTAAAATTATTTTGTCAGCTCTCGCAATTCACACATGGAAAACCCTGATTATAACTCCTGATCCCACTGCAGCCCCACGGGGGAGGAAATGGATAAAAACGTCACTAACCACTAATACAGGGCCTGGGCAAAAGTGTGCGTGCGGTTGTTCGTACGGAAAAGAGTGCAATAACTCAAATAATAAGACAGACAGGAACTCTGTTTTGTGTAGTCACAACTATAAACCTATTTTTGCCCATCCTTGTATTAAATTCTGTACCCCCAGGCCTAACTGGATGCCTGTTCTGTCCCCTTCCCAGTCTCTGTGTGTCTGTCCATGAAGCTATGGGTCCAGAGGGAGGCTGGGCACCCTGTTACACACACGTCAAATGAAAATGAATGGGCTTAGTGTTCACGTGACCCAGTTAGGCATTTGTGGTCTTGCTGCAACACGTGAGGCCCAAACAACTTTTTAATTTTAGGGGCAGGGATGGGCAAACTGGAACTCTTAATTTCTTTTTAGAATAACTCCTTCTGACACTGCACCCCAAAGCTTCTTCTGTTGGCCCCCACAAAGCTCTTCCTGTAACTAGCCCCATTGTTCCTGCCACGATCTCTAAATCAGGGTCTCCCACACTATCAGATATTAACTCTGCTTTTTTCTCATTTCCAAACATTATCTAAAACTAGCCTTGTTTTCTTAACCCTCATTGGGATCTTTCTCTGGACGTTTAATGTTTGGGTTTCCTTTTCTTTCTCACTTCGCCTCACACTGAGCTCTTCCTTGAATCTCTCCTATACCTGGAAGCCCAGCCTCACTCCTCCTTGTGCTTTTTCTCTGTCATCACAGTTTCCCAGAAGCCATACAGAAATACCGGAACTTGACCCCTGAATCCTTCCTGTTGTCACTTCTGCCGGCAGCGTGGCCCAGAATCCAGGCAGAACAGGTAAAGTTGGCTTCACCATTCCCTGGATTGAAAGTCTGTTTAGTGCTTTGGATCTCAGGGGATGTCAGCATGGTTTCCAAAAGCAACCCTCTTGGGTAAGGAGTGGACGTTTGTTAGTTAGGGAGTGGTTTTGGTTGCCCCAGAATTGGGGAAGTTGGCACAATATAGGTTTGGCTCCTGAAGGCCAGATACCTATTTCCTTTGGTCCCTACTTATGAGGGGAACAGCCATGTTTACAGCATAAAACTATAGCTTTGTCATGAAGACTCAGAGACCGTTCAGAATCTGTTTTGGTGGCTGTAGTGGCAGAATCCAGTGTCCCAGGCTGGGGGCCATGGCAGCATCATCTGCTTGCCTGGCCTCCCTTCCCAGACCTTGCACCCTGGTTATTCCATCAATCTGAGGACTGCCAGGAACCTTCCAGTGATTTTCTTTTGGCTTAAGTTAGCTAATCTCAGTTTCTTTTGTTTGTAACTAAAAAAAAAAAAAAGAAAGAAAAGAAAAGAAAAAAAAAACCTAAAACAAAGTGGTACATTTGACTTCTTATTTCGTTATGTCATGGAAATGGCAGGGTCATTACAGTGACAGGGACATGGGATCAGGTTCTCCCACCTATTTGGCGGCAACCTCAGACCCTTCAGTTGCCTCGCTGAGCCCCAGCCTTCCCATCTGAAACAAGGGCAAAGCGACGTCAAGCTCATAGAATTATTGAAGGAATTAAATGAAACGTTATGTGAAAGACTCTTGGCCTTTTTTTCTCTAAAACTTGGCTCTGACTTTCAGGAACTTACAGTTTAGTTGGGAAACCATGGCAGGCATGCATATTAATAATATGGCAGCATTTATATTGATGTCTAACAATATTTCACGCTATTGCCTTTATGGGCTCCCTTCACCTCAGCACTGACCCTGTGAAGTAGAGGGGTCATATCTTATAGCTGAAGAAACTGAAGTTTCTAAAGAGGATGAGCAGTAGCAAGGTATCACACATGGGGAATTCAAACCCAGAGTAAACGCAAGGACTCGTGCCCCAGGACCTGCGCCTCTAACTGGCTTCCCCGGAGAACAGTTACTTTGCTTCTTGAGGATTGCATGGAAAGGCCAAACAACGGATGCAGGTGACACATTCTGCTGGGTCCACAGAAAGAGGCCATGTCTCTCAAGACATCAGGTCACAATGATACCAGAATCCCAGGCTAGTGGACATCATGTTGTCATGTGTTGTTACTTCTGTCACTTCCTTCCCACCTTCCTTGGCGTATCCAAACTTCCTTATTCTGAAAACTCAGCGTAGCAGCACCCCCTTCAGAAAAGGTTCTGACTTGCACTGACTGGGTTAGACACCTCTCCTAGGTTTCCCCATAACTCACAGAGCCCTGTGCACATGTCCTGTATGTATAGGCTCATTCTTCTGCTCACAATCACTGGTGGGTGGGCCCCTCGAAGGCAGGGACCACATCTGTCTGATTCATCTCTCTACTCACAATGTCTAGCACAGTACCTGGCTCGTGGTAGGTTGTCAATCACTGTTTATGGGCTGAGTGTGGAATGAAGTCCCCAGCAGAGAAAACCACACAGACAAATCTGGCTGAAGATAGACTGTTTGGAGTAGAAATATTTTGCAACTTCACCAATGTCAAAATATCTTGGTCCCTTCCAGAACTTGATTGCAAAAATACAGAAGACCAAGATAATTAAATTGGAAGACAGGCCAAAGCAAACTCTGGGGGCATATAAAAGAGATAGGAAAATGAAGGCTTATGAGCATGTTTAATCTAAAAAAAGAGAAAGCTACCACCTCACCTCACTGTGATCACAGCCAGTCATTTTGAACAGATAGTGGGAATTACAAGCTTGGTGCAGGTGTGTGTCCCTGTGCACACATGTGTGTGAACATGTGCACATATGTGTACACATGAGATTATGTGTTTGTGTATCCGTCTATAAAATTTTGTGATTAATCATTCTGTAGACAACTGGAATTTCATGCACACTGGTATTTTTGTCCTAAGCTATTCTCCCGAAAGTCTCACACTCATAGAAATAATTTTGGCTCTTTTTTTCGACATAACGTTTTGATTACTCTGGCTCCAGCAAGTCTGGGGTTTGTCCTCTATCTGCAGCTTTTCGAGGACAAAACTTTCTGGCCATGACAGACCCATACACGCACCTGAAACAGTTTTGGTGCAATCGAAGTGTTAGACGATGTGCCAAGCAGAAGGTACAGGAAGAGCTGTGAGAGCCAGACCTGGCAGGGCAGTGAGCTGGAACTGTTAGGGAAGGCCTCCTGTGCAGGAGACTCAGGGTCCTGAGTGCCTTTGGGTAGCAGTTCAGTGAGACAGGGAGCAGCATGCCAACTCTCAGGGAGTAGGTCGGAGAAGCGGGCGTGAATCACTTTTGGAAAGGATGGCGATGTAGCAACAGAAAGTAAAAACAGGGTAGCACGGGGTGACACGGAGTGCCTGGAATGGTGCTGGCCCTCACAGTTTTTTAATTATTGGCATGCAGTAAAATTGACTTTTTCCATGAACAGTTCTACCAGTGTTCACACGTGCATAGGTTCATGTAACCCCCACCACAGTCAGGACACAGAACTGTTTCATCCTCCCGAATACCTCTGTGTGGGACACCTCTCTACACCCACTCCCTCTCCCTGGCAACCCCTGATCTGTTCCTCACCATACCCTTGCCTTTCTGAGAATGTCATGGCAATAGGATCACACAGTATGGGCCTTTTGAGACTGGCATCAGTCTTTGCATCAGCATCATGACTTTGAGATTCATCCAACTCACGTATCAGTAGTTTATTCCTTTTCATTGCTGAGTAGTATTCCCCCATCTGAGTGTGCCTCTGTTTGTCCATCCATTCAGCTGTTAAAAAAACAATTGAGCTGTTTCCAGTTTGGGAGAGATTATGAATAGAGAGCTGCTATAAACCTTCATGTACAGTGTTTTTTTTGTGTGAACATGTTTTCATTTCTCTAAAGTAAAAACCTAGGAGTGAAATTGTTGGGTCACATGTGAAGTATATGTTTAATTTTGTACTAACTGCTAAACTATTAGTAGCAGTTCGAGGGGCTGTCCCAATGTGCATTCCCAGCAGCAATGAACTTCATTTGTTCTGCATCCTTGCCACCTGTATAGTTAGTGTTGGCTCGTCATAGTTTTAATTTGCATTAACCCAGTAGTTAAGGATGTGAAAGCTTTTCTCATGTGCCTCTTTGACATCAGTGTGTCCTCTTTAATGAAGTGATTGTTCAAACCATTTATCCATTTTTAACTTGGGTTGTTTGTGTTTTGGCTCTTGAGTTTTGAGCATTCTTTATATATTCTGGATATGATTTTCCTTGTTAAATATGTGATTTGCAAATGTTTTCTTACAGTCCGTAGTTTGTGTTTTCATTGTTTTTACATGTCTTCTGCAAGTATTTTTCATGATGAAATCCAGTTTATCATCAATTTTTTTCTTTAATGGATCATGCATTTAGTGTAAGGTCAAATAATTTTTTTCTCTAATCCCAGGGCACAAATATTTTCTTCTGAAAGTTTTACCTTTTCCATTTAGGTCTATGAAGCAATTTGAGGTCATTTTTGTGAAAGGTGTGAGGCTAAAGTTGAAGTTCATTATTTTTTGCAAATGGATGTTCAGTTATTGAAAAGACTATCCCTTCCTCCATTGGATTTTCATGGCACTTGAGTCCAGCAGCCCAAGAACCAGGAGTGCCAACCTCTGAGGGCAGGAGGGGGAGGTCTCAGCCCAAGCAGAGAAAGCAAACTCACCTGCCTGCTTCCTTTTTGTTTTATGTGGGCCCTCAGCGTCCTGGAGGGTGTCCATTGCTGGGGAGGACCACCTGCCCTTCCACATTCTCCCAGGTAAATGCTCATCTCTTCTGAAACATTGCCACCCACGTAGCCAGGAATGTGCCCACCAGCTGTTTGGGCGTTACACACAATTGGCCACCACACCACAGCTTCTTCAGGTGCCACCAGTGCTCCCGTGGCCTTTGACACAGTTTTTTTTAAAGCCCAAAGTTCTTATAGTTTTCATAGTTCTCCAATGCTCTGTGGCAAAGCGAGGGGGGTGCTTTTCTTGCGTTTTCCTCTGTTTGATCCTAAAGCTGCTTTTTCTCGTACTGCAAAGCTCTGTAAAAATTTCAGTAAATAGCTCTTTCAGTTTTTATGCTGTGCTTAGTTTTTGGTCTAAAGTTCAGTGGAGATTAGTTTGGCAGATAATTTCTACTGATGGACACCACACTCTATTTAGAGTTTTTCTTCCTTTATAAAAAGTAAGTTTTTATCATTTGATCCAATTTATTACACCTGGTCCTTCTTCCCTGACAATGCATTTTCTTCCTGAAGTCTCCTCACTTCCCTGAAAAGAACATATTGAGATCACCCCACCCATTTTCCCAGACATGCCGGAAGATTCCAAAGTACCCATGCAAGTAGCTTTCGGGTACTTCCCATCAGTCTCAATGCATTTTCATACAGCAAAGACATGAAGGCTGGAGACATTGGAGTCACAAAGAACCCTATGGAATTTTACAACTTTCACTTACTTTGATGGGTTTCTTAAACTCTCTAAACATCATTTTTTTTAATGTACAAAATAGGGATAGGAATGATCCCATTGAATCGTTAACAGTAGGAAAGGAGTCAGCATGCAAAATTTTTAATTCTACCCCTAAAATACAATGCTTCCTCAGTAAATGGCCATTGCTATTGATTTATTAATTATTATAATATTTTGAACATATTAGGTAATACACTGAGTATATATTTGAGCATATCAGATGAATTGTATTCAATATATCTTCTCTTTTATGAGCAAGAACACATTGTCTTGGGTAGTAAGTTTCCACAGTTTACGTGGTCTTCAACATTTGCAATTAAATCAATTTTGAAAACGGTGCTCAGGATAGCTCCAAACTGGACTGCAGGGTAGAGTTCAGGAAATGAGACAGAAAGAAGAAAGTTTCCTCAAAGAAATGAATTAAAATCTGGTTAGGATTTATGCCATTCAGGGTGTATTGGAAACGATAGCAGATTAAATTTCAGCCATCCTTACTCTAAAGAAATATATGAAGCACAAGTTAATTTGAGATGTATTTTCATTTCAAGGGATTACTTAAAAAATTTCATTATTAGCCTTCTCACCCTATTTGCTGCTGGAAAGTGAAGAAAGGCCCTCGGCCCTGTCTTCCAGAATTGGCCGCCGCTGTCTTTGGTAAATGCCATGAGTGGTGGCTTTCTTCAAGTCACAGTTTTCTTTTGTTTTTTATTTTCTGGAAGAAAACAATAGATTAAGAAACAAAATTCCTCTTTTCCCCAATGGCCATCTTCAGTGACCATAATCATTATAGAAAGATAATGTTGAACATCAACCCCAAAAGAGTGTATCAGGTGCACTTATTCTACATTGAGCAACATGGTGAAGTGAGGTAAATATGCACAGCGTTGCTTGTCTAATTAAGACAAGACTGAAACACACAGAACAATAATAAGAAGTCTTCGTATTAAGCACAAAAGGTGAAACATGAAAGTAACGCAAAATGATGGCAGCAACCCTCCATGGAGCCAAGTCAGAGACGGAGCTACTCCCTGACCGAGTCTGACAAGGCACAGGTGTAATCTTGTGTTTCCAGAGGGGGAAGATGTAAGTCCAAAGGGACAGCAGGTTCATCGACTCAGGCATCAGTCAGCCCCACCCCTTGGGTAACGGATACGTTTCTGGTAGAACATCGTGCCCAGCGCATAGTGTGGGGCTTGGCTCCAGGGAGATGTTTCTTCCAGGTACTGTAGGGGGCCCTCAGGGTGCAGTGCTGAACATGAGAGATAAGTCCCGACTCTCCTGGAGCTTATGTAAACAAAGAATGTATCCGATGGTGATGAAAGCTATGAAGGGCTATGTCACTAAAAACGGTACAAACCAGAGCGGAGGAAGATGATTGGGGCACCTGCACTGAGCATATGATGATGTCTCTGCTGAGACCTGAATGGCAAGATGACATCAGCCAACTGAAGGTCTGGACAAGTGCTCCAGGTCATGTGAACGGCCGTGCAATGGCTCTAGCAGGGACCAAGTTTGGTGTGGTGGCGGAGCAGAAAGAAAGCCACTGCGGATTAGTATGCAGAGCAAGGACTAATAGAAAACAGAGTTGGAGGTGGAGCAGGGGCTATGTTGCTGGGCCCTTATAAGTTGAAGGAATAAATTATTCTAAATATGATAAAGCCCTGGGCATTAGGCAATGCCCTGATATTAGTAATATTTTCAGAAGACAGCTCTGGCTGCTGTGTGGTGCATGAGTGATGGGTGAGCAAAGGAGAAGGTAATTGCAGTGTTCGGAGGGAAAGCTGATGGTACTTGAACAGGGATGCCGATGTGTTGGATAAATGAGTGATTAACAGGTATTGGTGCCCAGACACAGACTCAGAGATAATGACAGGATGTAAAACCTGGGTGACAGACATTTGAAAGATTCTGTGAAGGCTAGAAGAGTGGGCACCATCAGGGAAGAAGGTACATCTTGTTTGGGATATACTAAGACAGAAGTGGTGATAAGATACCTATTTCCAGGGGTCTGTGGTTAATGTCAGACTGAAACTAACAAAAACTAAGAAAAATAAAATGGAAACGGTTGTTTATAAAGCATTCTCATTAATGTGATAGTAAAATCAGAAGAGTGAAAAGTATTAAGAGACAATAAAGAAGGTTCTATTTCACTGAAAGCTACAGAATCACGCTCTGGTGGGTGAGGGCTGCACCCATGTAAGCCGGGGACTCCAAGGTGACCTTGAAAGGGTGACCTGTTGTTTGTTCCCTTGTCACTTCTTTACCTGAGTCTAAGACACAAGAGGATCACATCACTCCCCAGTTTACATCGAAGATGTTGTATGTCCAATCCCTCTCGGTAAAATGTGAAGTTCTTTAATGTCCAGATTTATATTTCATTCCTCTTCACATGTTCTGAATTTTCTCATCCAGGGTCTTGAATATAGGATGGGGCAAAAGTAAGTTTACAGTTGTGAATACGAAAAACACAGTTTATCATTATTTATTTATTTATTTTTGTATTTTTTCCATACTAACAACTGTAAACCTACTTTTGCCCCCACCCTGCATATAATCAAACAAGAAGTATTTGTTGGCTTAAACAGACATGGTCTATTTGAAACTCAGTTTTATATTACTGGTGTGTTGTTTTATCCATATCACAGTATAAGAAGACTACATATCTCCTATTTTCCTACTTCCCTGAAGCACTTGTCACTCTTTAAATGGCTAGTTTGCACTCTGGGCATTGTTGCACCAAGGCTACTTTTGACCTGATTTACATGCATAAAAGGAACCTTAGGAGGAAACACATGAGACTATTACGGGGTCTGAATAGTTGGGCTTGGACAATACGGAAAAGGAATTAAAGGTCTGTCTCTTAAAGGAAGATCCCAAAAGAAGGCAAGAAAAATATCACACTAAACAAGACAATAACAGTAACCCAAGATTCTTAAGCACAAGGAATCAAGAAAAATTCAAAGATGCTACAAATATAACAGTGGATACAAAATCTGAAGACTTGGACTTGTGACTACTACTGGGACAAATAAATCCAAAAAATATTCAGCAATCTGCCTGTTGCTACTTAGGAGTACCACCTGATAAGCAGATCTAAAAATAAGGTACTAGTAAGAAACACATGATATTCCCATGAAATTTGGAGATCCAGGTGCCAGATGGAAGTGGCCATCAGAAAGTCATCCAAAAACACAAGCAACCACAAACCTTGGGCCTCCAAAGAAGCTATTCTTGCCTCATGGATTCCTTCCGTATTCACCCACATTCATTCTTCGCTCTTGCGTCCCTGGGGGAGCTTCCCATAATGAGTCAGAGAAGAGCCTACTCCTCCCTCTGGACAGCTGTGGCCTCACTCAGAGAGGACATTGCACAGCTTACCTGACTTTCTCCTAAACCCCCTCGTGCCCAGGGGTTCATGTGAAAACCAGCCCCAAAGTAAACACGGGTGTTGTAGTCACACACCTGCCATTGATGGTGTGTTTGACTCCACACCCCTATCCCATTATAAAATGTGTTTCTCTCAGCTGGTATTTGGCTTAACCTTTCCCATTTCTCCAGACTAGGAGCAGTTTATCTCCCAAAGAAAACAAATAACACTGTCAGAAAGTTTATCCTAATAATTAGCTTGAATTTATTGCTCTCAAAGCTCGAAATCGTTCTCCTTCACAGACATTGGGAACTTTAAAACTTTCGTGCACCATTACCCACATCCCTCCTGAATTATGCTGTAACCTCGCAGAGTTGAATCTCTCATCATTTCCTCAGCCCTGTGCCCAATCCTTCAAATCATTCCTGTTTTTCTATACCTTCTGCATCAATCACCAACATCATTGTGGTGTCGAGGGCCCTAGTGTTTAAACCTCTCAGATGCAGGGCCTCCTTGGAAAGCCCCTGTTTCTGTCCTAAAACTCAGCAGTGCCCTTAATGATCAGATGTTGACTTAAATCTCTATCCAATGTACTCTCTGGGTGGTTTCCGTAACTCAAATTCCTTGGTGGGGAACAGGATACAAGGAAGTCTGCTTTCCTGTTGTGCTCGAGAGAAGGAACTTCTGCTATAGCCGCCTCGCTCTTTTTCAGCTCTGCTTTGTTCACTTACTCCGTGAGGCTCATGTCACCTCGCGCCCCTAGCTTGGAGATATTCCCAGCACTCTTCCCAGAGCAGTGCAGTTGGTGCATTTGCCTTGGTTCTGCAACCCGACTTCAGGCTGTGTCAGGTGTTGCATCCACGCTGAACTTCATCTTCAAGACCAAGCTGTACTGACTGGCGCAGATACTTGACAGTTTATCATTTCACTA
Source organism: Anoura caudifer (assembly GCA_004027475.1). Lineage (NCBI taxonomy): Eukaryota > Metazoa > Chordata > Mammalia > Chiroptera > Phyllostomidae > Anoura > Anoura caudifer. The sequence continues at coordinate 361,731 of PVKU01000500.1, forward strand.
GTGTTCTTGAAATTCTAGAAGCTGTGACTTTTCCTGCTTAAAATGTGTCCCTTATTGCTCAGACCTCATTCATTTGATTGGTAACACTCCCCACTGGTTAACATTATCCCTGAGTTTGCTGTGCTTAGCAGAAGCTTGCACATTATTTGACACCATATGATCACTAATTTCAAAATTACAATCCAAGATGACACACAAAGATGACACACAAGGATGACACACAAGGACTGTAGCAGCAACTATAGTCATTAGCTTAGATCTTTGTTTCTCTTGGAATTCACCTAGTTTTAAATATTCTGACCAAAAACTTAAAAACAAAGAAAAAATATTCTCTGTGGTCTTCTTTGTTTACCAACAGATAAATGCTCATTTTAAACATGTAAGTTGAATAATGGCAACCAAGCCAACAGTGGAAGGAAATCTAAATGTGCAGGGAAAATAAAATCCGTGTCTGACCAGATGGTTATTTGAGACCATGGGAACCCAGGTTGTGCCAAGCATGAGATTCTTGCAAACCTTACCACATACCTGACATCAGAATAAGTCACTCAGAAGGAGTCTAGCCAAAGCCATGACTTTCTCTAAACATTGCCTCCAAGCATCCTTTAGTGGGAGCTTCAATTTCACATCTCCAGGCTAAAATGGAATTCCTTAAGTCTTTCCTTGCATGACTTGTTTTGAAACACAGTAAGCTTTCTCCTGATTGACCAAAATAATTATGCCTGTGTGCAGTTTCCAAGATTTAAATTGGGAATAAATCTTTGCAGGATAAAATGTCTGGCAGTGTTCTTTGCTGGGTGTATGAAGGAGGGAGTGGGGGATGTGCTCTTACAAGATTTTAAAGGAGAATTGATTGTCTTGGGCACTGATGCCTTGCCACCTCGTGAATACCTACACATCCCTAGCTCCAAATCACCCAAATTTGAGCAGCGCCTGAGTGTTCCTGTCCCCATTGGCAGGGACATTCTGTTGCCTTCATTCTTTAAAAGACTTCCATTCCCAGATAGTTCCTATATTTTTTCTCAGTTTTTTTTCTTATGGTTCCTTTTTTAAAACATCATCCTACCCCTGATTGAATAGTATTTTTATTTTATAGGTATAGAGATTTTTAAGAATCGGTAGTTGAGTGATCAGATTTCTAAGTGACCTACTAACTTCTGTCGATCAAAGCCTTTCCTAATAATCTAAACAACTACCTATTGGCACAAAGCTGGTTGAAAAATAGTCATTTAAGGCCCTTGTAAAGTATAAAGTGTTACATTACTGTGAAATAGTTTTAAAAAATAGGAAAGCCCTATTCATCGTCCTCTCTCCATTAAATAAATATACTTCTCATTCCCCTACTCATATATCTATTTCCCTAAACTTTCATCCTCTGCTGTCCTTGTGGAAAGGTCGTCCTTTGACCTTGTATATGGTGCGATGTAGGACTATTCCATCAAATCTTGGTTCTCGCACATCTCCCACCTCTAGCAATTCGGTTCCTGACCAAGTTGTTCATAGAAAAAATGTCTCAGTTGTTGAACAAAACTTCAGTTGTTACCCTGACAACGCTTTCATGCTGATACTTATATAACAGTCATGCACCTCTCAGGTGACCAACAAAGGAGAGAATGCCTAGGCATGAGTATGATTCAGTTTTCAAACAAATCGCTTCTTGGTTGCCTTCTGGAATGAATTGTTTGAGGACCGAGGTTCTACTGTAATTTTATTTTTTCTCTTGTATGAATTATAGCTGTCCAAGTTCCATGTATTAAATAGTTTCTCCTTCCCCATGTTATCAAGTACCAAAATTACTTGTGTAGTCATTTTGTGAGCTGTCTGATTTTTTCTATCAATGAGTCTATCCATACACCATACCTTTTTAGCTTCAAAATAACTTTCTGATCTCATATTTAGAGCCACAAGTACTTTCTTCCTTTTTAAAACACAAACTGGCTATTCTTTGCCCTTTGTTGTTTTACATAAATTAATGAGTCAACCTGCCAAAATAGCTTGTTAAAATTAATTTTTTACATCTGAGAATATGGAGATTATTTATCTGTATTTATAATTGTTGTACACTGATGTTATTTCACCAGGAACATTTTGATGAAATTTTTGTTACTATTTATCACTAATTTCTTAGGACAATTTTCTAGCTAATAAACTGTTAAGTAGAATTTGTTTTCTCTTATACCAAATAGTGGGTTATGAAAATTTTTAAATGTGCCAAATAGGTTGAAAGAATAATATAATGCATTTCACGAATGAAACATCTAGCTGGAACAACTGTTAACATTTTGCCATTTCAAAGTAAGAAGCAGACATTGTGACATTCCTAAAAATGAAGACATACCTACATCTCTTAAAAATAAGGACATTTTCCTCTGTAACCATAATGCTATTATTGCCTTAGATAAATTAACCATAAATTTTAATATAACTTCAGGCCAGTCCCTATTTAAATTTGCTCACATTGTCAAATATCTTAACCTGCTGTTCTTTCTAAAGAACAAAACTCCAACTGGTTTTATGTCTTTTTTAGTCTCCATTAATTGAGAACAATCCCCATACCTACTGTCTTTTAAATAATACTGAATTTTAAAGACATTGGGCTAGTTGTCTTGTAAAATTACAATCTGGGTTTGCCTGACTGAGCCCTTCCATGTGGATGATGATTGTCTCACTTCTTTTATTTCTTGTATTCCCATAAACTGGAAGCTGGGTTCAAAGAAATAATTAATTTTGGGTTGAACATATTCAGTAACAATATTTTGTAGGGAATGCTGCGCCCAACATATCACGTTACCTGAGGTGACACATAAAATCCAGGTGTCTTGCTATTGGTAATGCTGAATCTGAGCCCTTGGTTGAGATGGTAAAAATCAGTGCTTTTCATCATGAAGTTACGCTTTTTATTATTACACATAGGAAGTTAAATGTGGGAGCTATATTAAATTTTCACTCCTTATTCATTTTATAACTGAATGTTTTTACCCTCTTATCAGGGTCTATTTCCCAACCACCAAGCCCCTAGCAATAACCACTCCACTCTTTCTGTTTGACCTTTTTTTTTTTTTTTTTAGATCTCACAAAAGTGGTGCCATGCAGTATTTGTTTTTCTCTGGCTTATTTTACTTAGCATAATGCCCTCCAGATTCATCCATGCTGTCACAAATGACAGGTTTTTTTTCTTTTTTAAGGCTGAATAATATTCTATTGTATATTTATATACCACATGTTTTAAATCTTTCATCTGTTGTTGGACATTTACGTTGCTTCCATGCCTCGGCTATTATGAGTAATACTGCAACAAAATGGGACTATAGATATCTCCCAGGCGGTGATTGTATTTCCTTTGGATTGACACCCTGAAGTGGATGGCTGGATCCTATGGCAGTTCTATTTTTAATTTCTTGAGAAACCTCCGTACTGTTTTCCATAGCGGCTGCACCCATTTTTACTCCCATCAGCAGTGCACCAGGGCTCCTTTTCTCCACATTCTCTGCAGCACTGGATATCGTTTGTCTTTTGATAACAGTCTTCTTAACACGTGTGAAGTGACATCTCCTTGTGGTTTTGATTTGCATCTCCCTGATGATTAGTGATGTGAAGCACACTGTCAGGGACTTGGCCATTTCAATATCTTCTTTAGAAAAATACCTCTTCAGGTTCTTTGCCCACTTTTAAATTGGGGTATTTGGGTTTTTGCTATTGAGTTGTATGAGTTCCATATATATTTTGGATATTAACCCCTTATCAAATATGTGGTTTGCATGTATTTTCTTCCATAGGCTACTTTTTCAGATTGTTGATGGTTTCTTTTGCTGTGCAGAAATGTTTAAGTTTAACATAGTTTCACTTGTTTATTTTGCTTTCATTGCCTTTGCTTTTGTTGTCAAATGCAAAAAGTCATTGTCAAGATGCATGTTAAGGAAGTTACCTCCTATGTTTTTTCTTCTGGGTCTTGTAATTTATCACTCTGAACGTGTTTCCTTTCTTTTATAGCTTCACTTTTTGTGTCTGTGCTAATGATTCTCAAGAAGTTTCCCAAACCAAGATCTCTTACTCAAATCTTCAGTCATTTACCGTAACTGCCTATTGTTCCAAAGACACCTGAAACTCATCAAGTCCCGTCTAAATTCATCACCCTCCAAGCCTTCACCCTTCCCGGCTCTACTCATCCTCTTAAGTGCTGCTCTCTATGATTTATCAGCAACCATACCACTATGGAAGCTCAAAGCCTAGTGAGCATTCATTCCGATCCCTTCCGCCTCTCCCTTCCTTAACACCCTTATGATCCTTCCTCTTTGGTATCTGTTGACTTTGTCCACACATTAAAATTACTCACCTGGATTATGATACAGCCCTTTATCTTCCTGCCTACAACAATCTCCCCCTTCCAGGCACTCATACTGTAGTCAGAACAGATTTCCTAAACCAGAACTGACTCAGGTCCCTTAACTGCTAACAAGTGTAATGAACCAGCATGCCCTCAGGGTAAGGTCCAACCTCCTCCAAGGGACTTGCAAAGTCAGCAGTTCAGCTCCTTTCTGATTTACTACTCTCCCCCTCTCACACTCTATGTTCCAGCCGTACTGAACCTTGTGCAGTTTTTATGAACAATTCCAGGACTTTGTTCATGTTGTCCTTCCTTTTTCACATGGTTAACTCCTCAGGACCTTTTAGATCTCATCTTAGGTCTTCCTTTGTTGTTAAAGCCCTTTCTGATCCCCTATGTCTCAAGAATGACTTAGGGGCTCTTTATGTTGATTCCATTATACCTGGTATTTATCCCTCTCATAGATTTTATTCATACGCTATTACATGATGAGTTATTGGAGGAAAGTGACAGCTTCACCAATTTCTTAGTACCTAGCACAGAATCTGACATGTGACAAGTACTCAGTGAGTGACTGTTAAATGAATAAATGAATGCATGCATACATGTACAGATGAATGACTGATCCTTCAAAGTTTACTCCCAGTTCTTAAGCTATCTATTGGTACTTCCCTTCATCTATTAAAAACTCAAAGTGTCAAAAAATTCAAAGTTATCTTTATTATTTTGGACTGAAATTTTTTCAAATCCCTTGAAGTTGCAGGTAGATGTTATTTTCAAATGAAGGTGGAACTTTGCTAAGTTCTACTTTTTAGATGATAATAGTAGGTAATGATTAGTGAACAGTGTTTCAATCAGTGTTCTTAGCACTTGACATGTAGTGAGTTACTGAGTCCTCGTGACAACCCAATGAGAGTGCTACTATACCATTTAGTAAATGATAACCGGAGGCATAGTCACATTTAGCAACCTCCCCAAAGTTCACAGTTAGTGAGCGGAGCTGGGATTCAAACCCAGGCAGCCTAGGTGAGAAATGCTTTTGGTTTGAGAGCTTTTATTTCATTTTTCATTAAATTTATTGTGTGAATGCTCTTGCCATTCTTTGATTTATCGTCCAATCTTTGGTATATTTACATATGTAAATTTGGAACCTATCCCATTTAGTCTATAAAACCACTCAGAATTAGCTTTATCCTTTGAAACCAAAAGCACAAATACTAATACTTATTATAAGATGGAGTCTTACCTCCACATCCTTTTCCATAGATCTGAGTAAGCATGCATATAGCACCAAGTTTCCTCCCTAAGCCCAGCACCGACTACATAATTTGCAGGCACCAGTGCAAAATGAAAATGCGGGGCCCCTCATTAAAAACATGATTAAGAATTTCAGGGTGCAGACAGCAAGCATTAAACCAAGCATGGGGCCCTCTGCAACTGCACAGGAACACACCCACAAAGCCAGCCCTGCGAAGTCTCCTTCCCAAGATGCAATGGACCACGACCCTCTGCCTACAGGTGACAGTCTCTTAATGATGCTGCTTAGCTTTTCTGTACCTGTGACTGACATTCTATCCTCCACTCTAAAACGACACCTTTGAGTCGCTGGAGATGGCAACCCTCGCTGCCATTACACAGCACAGAACTTGGACAGTCACGCTGGGAACATACTGCCTATGTGCTCTACCCACCAAAACACCCATGTCACAACATCGTGTGACAGAAATGAATTCCCATCTTACAGATGAATAAACAGACAGAGATGAAGTAATTTCTATACGGTCACTTGGCTAGTGAACTTGAGAAGCTAGGTGAAGCCTAGAGCCACCTGCCTTTAAAGACCTTGGTTTTTCCTCAATCCCAACTCCTCCTTTTGCAGCAGTGGAAAAAAATGCACACTCAGTCACGGATGAAGAAGTTGGATTCTGAGACATTAGTTTTTGCTCTGAGTGAATAAAACCTTCCTTTTATTTGCTCTGTGTATCTTCCCTGTTGATCCCAGCTTCTTAGTCATGGGCATGTATGCACAAGACAGTGTGTGACTTTTAAAAAAGAACAAGGCTGTCCTCTGAGGCTTGGCGAGATCCCTATTGGAGTCCTGTCATGGTCACTCAAACATCAGGGACAAATGCAGGCTATTAGGAATTACAAGGCCAGCTGTTGTGTTATATCATTAGGCTTTTGAGACCAACTGGGAAAAAATCGACTTCTGCCAAGAGGCGAGTCTCCAGGCTCTATAACAAATATCAATTCCAATTTGCTTGAAGTTGTGCAGAGTTATTATTTTTTTCTTCTGTTTCTCCTGGTTCCAGAAGTGATTCCCTGTACATTGGTGGAAGCTTAAGCTGAAGTATGTCATAGTTTTCATCTAGATTGAAGAAGAAGTGCATTTCCTCATGCCCTCTACATCAGAGCTGGGCACACAGTTTCCATTTAAAGTGAAGAAAAGATGTGTTTATTGCTGCCCTCTGAACCACAGCTGGGCATAAAACTTGTTGGGACTTGGGCTGAGAACAGTGCATAATTTGCAGAACCAATCGTCTGGCCTTAGACAATGGAAAAAAAGAATCGTAATTTGTTATTCTCGCTTGTGAACCATTATATTGTCCAGTTAAGGGTTCTAGCCATCCAGAAACTCAGACATGGCTCTCCTCGGCACCCCTCAATTGGGAGTCTGATGGCAATTCTGATGATTTCAGAGCGTTTTGGAATCATGAAGTGTTAACATTGGAAGGGACCTGAAAGACCACATAATCTAAATACTTCATTTTACAGACCAGGATGCTGATGCTCGGAGAAGTTTCAAGGTGGCTGAAGTCATAAAGCCAGCGTTGGAGCCGTCCTGGAAATCAGAGCCTCTGATCCCCGTTGAGTTCTCGGTGCATCACCCCGCAGCTGCTCGCGGTACTTAGCTGAGATGTCAAGCTCCATTTGCTTTGACTCTGCCAGCAATTTCCAGTGAAGCAGAGAAACACTTTGAAGTACGAACATGTGAATGAATCCAGTTTTATCGAGCATATACTTCTTTTTTATTATTCACACAGCATTCATTATCGTGCCTTGCTCATAGAGAGCCTTCAACCATTCTTCTGTGTATGTTTTCAGTCAACAAATATTTATCGAGTGTTAAACAACATAACAGGTTGTGGGTTGGGTCTCCAGTTGGAGCGCGTGCAGAAGGCAACTGGTCAATGTTTCTCTCTCATGTCAATGTTTCTCTTCTTGTCTTTCTTCTTCCCTTGCCCTCTCTCTGCAATCAATTTTAAAAAATTAAAAAACAAAACAAAACAAAACCATAACAGGTACTTACAAGGATGGAATTCATCGTTCACTTCTGGGAAGATACCTAAGATGTGATCTGTGCCCTAAAGGAGCTTACAGTCCAGCAGGACCGATAATAAGCCATTAGCAATTGTTTAAATAACTAAGAATTATATGAACAAGTAGTTAATGATAAAGATATAATACAAACACCACCAAAAGAAGGATGAACTTGGCAAAAGGCTTTATTGAGTAAGCAGCATATGGAGTCAAATGTTCTGATAGAGATGTGAAGAATAGCCCTACAGACAGGAGACCCCATGGACAAAGGCACAGAGCATGCAGGTCATGCCATATTCTGGAACCTTTGAGGCTGAGAGTTTGTGCAGCAGGGGAGCTGGGTGATTTCATCTAGCTCAAAAGTAGTTCTGACCCGGCGCAGTCAGGGGGTTCACTGGGCATCCCATTCTCATCCAGCGCCCTTTCTTTCCTATCTTTGTGCAGAAAATAGAGCCAACACTCTTCAAAATAGAACTGGGCACTGCAAGAAGACATAGCCAGGGCTTGCATCCCTCATGCAAGAGAGAGGGATGTGACTGCTCAAAATAATAAACTCTTTTTAACAGATTTTTAAACTCAGGTGGTAACAAAAACTAAATTTAAAAGTGTCAAATGCTGATCCTCCAGGGGTCTATTTTAATTAGCGTGCTATTATTAATATAGAAATATATTACATAAGTACATACGTGAGGTATTGTTACTATATAACTTTCCTCTTTAAAGTAACTAAAAACTGATTTCTTGCTTAAATTTCAAACTATTCCCATGGGCTCTGACCCGCCTCCTCATCCAGCCAGTAGGCACTCCACCTGCGTGTGTGTATATATATGAATTATGTATGCACTGTATGTGTTTATCTCTCATCTCTGACCACACCCGGAATGTGCACTCACTCCCCAGACTCTGGCACTGCCCCGCCCATGCATATTTATGGCATCAGAGCTTCGGAAAGGCCTGGTGGGTCCTCCAAGCCTGGGCATCTGCTTCTCTTGACCCCTCAGTGGCTGGCAGAGCTCTGGCATTAGGGTTCCATTCTGGCTGGGGGAAACAGCCATGGATGCTCTGAAATGGAAATGCAAGAGGGTACAAATTGGATCCCAGAGGAACTTCTTGGTGAAGTTGCAGGTTAAGAAAATATTTTTAAGTTGTAAATCTAGGAGCATATTGTCACATGTGGCAAAATCAGAGGTCAAAGAGACAGGCTGGGACAGTGACAGAAACACAATACAGGGAGTATCTTCCTGACGGGGAGACAGGAGAGAAGGACAAAAGGTTACAAGAAGAGAGAATTTTATTTTAATACTTTCTTTTTAAAGCAATTTCTGAAAAAAAATACTGCAGTCATAGGTTTCAAAATGAAAAATACAAGCAGATGTTTGCAGATGCAAACATTCAGAAAACATTAAGTATCTGCTGTGTGCTAGGCACTGTTCTATCCTCCTGGCCATGAGTCTTTGAAGTACTTATTTTGATCCCCACTTTCCTGATTAGGAAATTGAGTCTATAAGAACAGTAGTCCCCCTTATCTGTGGTTTTGCTTTGTGAAGTTTCAGTTACTCGTGGTCAACTGTGGTCTGGAAACATTAAATGGAAAATACCGGATGTTTTGAGAGAGAGGGAGAGAGGCTACAGTCATATAACTTTTATTAGAGTATTTTATTATAATTGTTCTTATTATTGTTGTTGATCTCTTACAGTGTCTAATATATAAAGGTAAAGGTCTGTATGTGTAGGAAAAAAACATAGTATCTATAGGGTTTGGTGCTGTCTGTGGTTTCAGGCATCCACTGGGGGTCTTGGAACTACCCCCATGAATATGGGGGCCACTGCACATAATTTCCCTAAGGTCACACAGTTAACCCTGAAACAGGCTGGTGTCAGCCAGGGGGGCTCTCTCCACTGCACCAGCCTGCCTGCCAGGGACGAAGGACACAGCCCACTCCTCAGTGGATTCTCTACCACCCAGGCGAGAAAGACAAGTGGACAATTCCCACCCACACTTGGTGCGGAGAGCTGCTGCCCACCTGAGGACCATCAGAGAAGGCTCCATAAAATGTAATCGCTCAGCGTATTTCTTTGAAATATTGAAGAAGCCATTTCTGCTATTCAGCACATTTTCAGTTTTCGCGGCACCCGCTTCCGTGAAACTCTCGCAGCCGTGGAGCAAGGCACCGCCCCGGGGTGGGGGTTGGGGGGGTGCGGTGGGGGTTGGGGGGGCGGTGCGAAGGGACGGCTTTGGACGCTTTGTCGCTCCTGCAGTTCTCTTCGGAGCCACCGTGTGGTGTTGTTGTGCAGCCCAAACGTCTGCTGCTTTTAGCCGTCTGGGAGGGGTATCTTTTCTGAGAGTATCTGTCAGTTCTCTGTAGGTGCCTATTTTCTCCCTCGAAGCAGGGCCTCTAAAATCTCCAGGTTCTCAAATTTCCCTAAACGCTGAGGGAAACGGCTGACCCAACGTGTGTGTTAGACAAAGCTACCGGGCCACATCTGCCCATGTCACTGCTTCAAGGAAAGGGGACAGTTCTGTACTTACTAGCCTTTTATCACAGTACCCCACAGGATGGCAATGCCTGGCCCGCGGCCACGGAGGAGCGCCCCCCTGTGGCCAGGCCGGATAGCACCATGTGGACCCATGGCCGAGCTGCTTTCGGGGTGCTCTCAGCTCTTCCCTTGTTGGGACCCTGTAACAGCACATGGAAAACAAGGTCTCACTTGATAACCCCATACAGCAGGACAGCCACTGGGGAGGATTCAGTAAAAGGAGCACCCTGAGTTTTCGAATTTGCATCAAAAGTCCCGGCATCTCCTTGGAAACCTCTGGAATATTTCAGGCCTTGAATTTCCCATCTGTGCTCAAAAGCTGACCCCCGTTTCCTACCCACAACCATTACTGTTTATTAAGCTTTATCGACATAACACTTTGCCGATACATCTGGATACCTAGAGGAAAATTGCTCAGGTACCATCTCCACTTGTTTGTGAAGAGAGCTGGTCCCTGGCACCAATGCGAACAATAATGACCCCTAGTCTCTGGTTTTACTTACTGTAGTTTTCCAAGGGTGTCTCATGCATTCTTCCAGCAACTCTGTAAGGAAGGTGTTGCTAATTGCAAATCAGGAAACTGAGCTGCTGAGAGGTTGCATGCTTTTTCTCAATTCACCAAGTGACAGAGAGAAGGTGGAACCAAGGCTTCCGATTGTCAGTGTCCCTCAGCTATACCACGTTCGCTAACAGGCAGAATGTTACAAACAAAACTCACGATATTTCAAACAATGAACAAATGCACATTCAATAAATAGAGTTTGGGATCAAAGACAAAGACATAACAGGGGGTGGGAAATTAGGGAAACAGACTTCCACGAAATGAGTGAGATTTTAATAATCGAAATGTTGTACATGCTTTGAACTTCCTTTAAGCAGAATTCTCATGGAAAAAAAAAAAAAAAAAAAACAGCTTCGTAGGCGGCAGGCGAGTTGATTCCGTGGCTTAAAAGAAAACTCTCGTCCGCTAACGTTCATCATGATGTCTTTCATTTGAAAATGTGCTTTGCACATGTGAGTGCCTAATAAATGCTAGTTGCTAATGACAATGAAGACTGATGCACTGAAGTCACCTTTGGCACCAAACTTGTCAGCTTTCCCAGGAGTAGCACATGAGGAAGGACGCTGTGTCCCATTAGCAGCTCCACTGAGCATTTGGGTCTGCAAGAAGCACTTTTTGAGCCCACTGTGGTGGGGGTCCGAGGGCTGATAACACAAGGCCATATATGAACAATGCCAATCATCCCAATGAAAGCTGAAACATTCAGTCAGTCAGCTGGGGTTTCAGCCATGTGACGCCGAACATCTGGATGACTGAGTGTTTCCAGTTTTCACCAGGATGGTGCCCCATAGATGCCGATGTCTCTGAGATGAATAAACATTATGTGGCACGGCACAGGCCATGAGAGTGCATCTCATTCATTCATTCCTCAGTAGTCGTGTTTGTAGGAGAGAGTGCACATGTCACCAATCGCTCTGTTGGTACAAGAGACCAAGCATGCACAAAGTACTCCCAGGCCAAGGGAGGAAGACAGTGATCCCAATGCAAGGCAGTAAAGGCTGTCACAGAGGCATAAACAAAATGCCATAGGAATGCAAAGCAGAAACGAGCTAGTTGTACCTAAGAGAGCTTGCAAATCTTCAAAGATGGAGTGATATTTGAACAAGGTCATGTGATGCTAAACAGAGGAGTGGGGGAGTGTTCCAGGTGAAGAGAAAAGTCAGGCAGTGATATACAGAGAGACAGAGACTTAAAAACACCTTCTAGGAAAGGAGGCAGAGGAGGTGGTAACTATGGGGTGTGCCTGCTTGAACTCTTTCAACTACACACCTTCCATGAAACAGCAGGGCATGCTCACCCAGAGCCCCTTGCCTTCTACCCTCCTGCCACTCCTTCTCTTTGCAGACCGCAGTCTGGTTTCCTAGGATCCAGAATGCCTTGCCCAAACAGCCCCCAAATGATGCTTGAGGACCTACACAGTTCTTGCCTCGAAATCCATCTTCCAAAGCTACATCATGCTACTGATGTGAGCTTCACCTATGCAGAGTTGAAAGTGGTGAATGAGCTTGAATGTGTGAGCTGGAGTCCACACACCACGTGGTGTGTTTGAGGCCCTCATACACTGGCTGGAGCTGGGTATGAAAAGGGAAGGGTGGAGCTGGCCATCCCCAAACCACCATGAGCAAGAGTGGAATTCCCAGGGGTCTAGGAAAGCGAAATTAGAACCTATCCTAAAGATAGGATAGTCAGCATAAGATTGTATCACATGTCTTATTTGACACGTTATTACCTTGCTTCATAACTTTTACCTATGTAAATACACTGTACATGAGCCTCCACTGATACTCTTGACCTGGATTTTGTAAATTTTAGGGTCAGCTTTGTATTTGGGGAAACCCAGTAATGAAGAGGCTGGGGAGAGGTGTCGAGATTAGCCTGTAAGGGGTTTTACAGGACAGACTTAGCATAAATGTTTCTAAAACAAGACATTACATGGCTCAAATCTTTCCCCTTCATGTTCTCTGCAGTTGCTCCTGCCTCAGAGATGCCTTTCTTCTCTAAACTGCTGTTACAATTATTACTCACGCCGTACGGGGTAGTTCTTAATGATGGAACACCGAAAGGATGAATGAATATCATCTAACTCTCCAACCTGGCTGCCAGCTCCAACAAAAGATAAACATCTAACATGTTTTTCTCTTCCATGAATGTCTTACATAGTTTGAGGGTAGTGGTTTTGCTAATAATAACTGCTTAACAACTCATTGCAAAAAGTGGTTAATGAAAAACAAACTTCAGGGTGACAACAGCGCCCTGTCCCGATGCCAACCCTATTATGCTCCTTTTCCCCTTCAGGACAGGATGTATAATTTGCAGCACCTGGTGCAAAATGAAAACATGGGGCTTCTGTCCAAAAATTATTAAACATTATCAAGGTGATAGTAGAGCATTAAACCAAGCTGGGGTGTTGCTGAGAGGCAGTGGGGGGTGTCCCCAGTGTGTCCGACTGCCTGGGTCTGTTCCCTTCATGCCGTGAAGACAAGATGGCTTTCCTTTGGGCTTTGTCAGTAAACTCGGTGGACATGATCTTTGGAAGTCTTTCCCGAAGGGTGGTCCAGCAGGAGTCGAGGCTACTTCAGATGGCGCATTTGTTTAGTGTCGTGGTTACGTACCAGTGTGTTATGATCTGTGTAATGGTTATGCAGATGTGCTCTGGGGAAATAGAATCTGCACATCAGTCAATAATTTCATGTTTATTATTGTTTGGGACAGGGCTAAGTTAAGAAATGGACTGAGTTAAAGAAAAATAGTAAGGAAACAAGCATACAAATGGTATGCAGATGTTGCAGGAAGTGTAATGTGGAGCTGGGAGCCCTGAAGTTTGGGAACAGTGGGAAAGCCGGGTGCTCACTGCGGCCCAGGGACCTTCAGTGTTGGAGAGGCATTCGTGGGCCTCCTCTGACCTTTGATTTTCTGTTCTGGCTGATCCCTTTTTCTGTGTTTGTCATTAGGCTGGTAGAATTTTTTTAAGATTGAAAAGGAAAGGCCACTGAATCTCTGGCCTCGGGGGAGGCAGTCACCAGAAATCTGCAGGACCTCCAAGGCATCAGTCGTCCACCACACCCTTTCCTTGCTCTATCTTGCAGATGGAGAAGACTCTTGACAAGGAGCAGAATACTTGAAACTGGCCACAAAGCTCTTGCCACCCACTTCCCAGTAAGCCCTCCACCACAGCTTTATATATGTACACGTGAAATTTAGCAAAGGTTCTTTGAGGTAATTGCCTGCATTTATACACTCTTTAAAATCTAAATGATACAAAGTGAAATTCCTAACTGTATTTGATTTGATCAACAACCCAGTAAAGTATTAGTGTATTCACATGGCCAAGTGGCTCTCCCAAGAGCACCTACAGGGCAAGGCAAGTCTTGGGAGGAAGGCTTATACCTGGCTCTTCTCATTCCCAAGTTCAAAACATTTTCACCATTCTTCGCTAGGACGCTGAACACCGGGGCCCCATTAATCATCCTGGAATGATGTTTCTATTAAGGTCACCAAGAACTAGTGCTCCAAATTCCTAGCAGGTATTCATCTTAGGGACTTAGAAACAAGAAATCAGAATTCCTGGGAAATCTTGGGAATTCCCAAAGTCACGTTATTCTTAAAGTATTTTCAACATTCTTTATGTTCTTTACTCATTATGGATGTCTAAAAAGTATTTAATAAATATATTTATTATCAATTATGACTTTATTATTAAAATAATAGATATTAAGTTTGATAGCACTACAAGGAAAGCCTATGGCAAATATTTAAACACTGGAAAATACCACAAAACATAATTGGGTATATTAATGTTTACTTTAACAAGTAATAGATATTGAGTTTGGTAGTACTAAAAAGAACTGTAGCCTATGGCATATATTCAAATACTGGACAATACCAGAAAACACATAATTGGATAATATTTAAATAATGTAACATTTAGATCTTCTAACAAGATTAACAGCAATACACAGAAATCACATGTCAATATTATCAATTTAAAGGCTTGTTTTGCTCCCCGAATCTGTTATTTTTAGAAACTCCAATCACAGAGTTTGTATGACTCCATGTGATGAGAGTTGCTATTATTTATTTTATCTACAAGAATGAGTCACTCTCAGCAGCATACGGGCCACGAGCACACGCTTGGTTTGGAAACAGCGGCCAGCAGCATGGGTGAGGCCACAGTCTCTCCTGCGCGTTCCTGTCCTGGTCCCGACAGGCCCGCCTTGGACTCCTGCACCACACTGTTCTTCTGACTCAGCTTCTTCTCTGTGTTGTCTGTTAATTTTAATTCTCTCAGGAGGTCATACTTTTCTTCCCATTTGCCTGGTGTCTCAGCCTATTTTGCTTGGGATTCAGGATTTGGAAGAGGGCGCAAAGGTAACAGGAATGCTGGGAAGAAATTTCCACATAGAAAAGCCAGCTAGGACAGGTGGCAATCCTGGGTGGTGAGCATTGGGGTGGGGCAGTCAGGTCAGATTATTTGTGTTCCAACGAAGAGAGGAGAAACAACTAAGGGAGGTTTTTAACTTCCTCCTTTTTTAAATAAAGAGCCTTTTAAACCTTCTATTAGGTAATGAGTGTTCTACATGGATTTAAAACTCACTGTCTTCCCAGGAAGGACTGTTATTTAGGAGTTAATTGCTAGTTGCTTGTTTAGTCTTTCTGTGGCTGTCAGATTACTGCTGAGTGCCCACTCATAAACAAGAAGCTTCCTAGCCTGTCCTCCCCTGACCAAACAGACATGTGTTTCCCATTTAAACATTTCATTGCCCCAACTGAAAACAAATCAGCTGTGTCTTTGGGATCTTAAGGGGAGAAGGTTGGGATTTATTCCTGGACAAGGCTGAGGAAAACATTACCCTAATGGATGAAATATGTTTGCACTGAAGGTTTCTTAAAAGTGTTGAATGGGTCTTTCCCAACATGATCCCCTCTTCCTTGAAAAGGCAGGCAAGTCCATCGGTATTATCCTAGCCAGGCCCCGACATGAGGAGTAATGGGGGAATCTTGCTTTGGTTCAGATAATCCTGAGAAGGAGTAGTCACGGTCTCAGAGGTTGCTCACCCACCTTGAACAGCGCGGTCTAGAACGCCATTCTCTCTTGGCTGGATTCAGCACCGAAACCCACTTCCTGTGTTCCAAAGCCAAATTCCTCCTTCAGTTCAGCTTTTCCCAAGAAAGCTCTCACTGATTTCTCAATGTTCAATGTGGTCAGCAAGAAAATTGGTTCTGGAAAAAATATTTGACTGTCTACATAGAAAATAATGATCTCCTTAAGACTGCAAGCCCACTGTGGAGGACTTTTGGCTTCTTTTATGTTTTGTGCCCCGATGGAGCACAGGAAACAGGCCAATGGGTTATTTTCCTTGGCACTCCAGAGTGTGTTTGGTTTAGCAGTTGGACGACTTTTAGAGGTCAGGCCGGGCAGCGCAACGTGAAGCCACTGTCAGTGTGTCAGGGTCTGCGGGGTAATTAGGAAAAATCGCCAACACTGACAGGTTTATTCTGAAACCCATGTGATAGCAATACCCCACAAGCAAAATATATTGGTTTTTCTTTTGTTTGATTTTGCCACTATATGCTTGGAGACTCAAAGGAACTTGAGAGCTAGCATACTGTACAGTGTAGCTGAAGAACAGCCAGCTAACCAGAAGCCGGCCTCTCCCTTGTATTGGCGCTGGACACGCAGGCACTGAAAATGCATTGGGACCATGGGGAACGTATATTTAGAAATTAACCTCGTAGAGATATCTAATTCAAGTTCAGAATGGAAAGTAGATGTTACTTCTCTGTCACAGAAATCAGCATCCATCTGGCAAGAGTACAGTATCCCAGTCTCCCTGTTTTAGGCTTGGCCCTACCCCCAGCCTGGACCTCTGAGCAGAGAACATTTTAGCAGAATCATTAGCTTATAGTCCTATGTACATTATATTCTAGCTTTCATATGCCATGGGATGATATCTATCACTTTAATTGCACTTTATCTTGCGCTTTTATTGTTTAATGTAAGACCATAGGTTTCCTCACAGTTGTCATTCCGTGGTATAAAATGAGACCTTACTTGACATGAGGCTTTGAATTCACGTGAAATGTAAGCACATCACCAAGAACATTAGCTGTTCTCTCAAGGCCTGGGTCATTTGAAATTCTGACAAGCATACAGTTTTTTTTTCTTTACTTTGTACAAGTAATTGATTAAACTATTGAGCAAAGCAGGCCTACCACAAAGTCCTGAAGTATGCTATGAAGAAAGACAGTCCTTGGCTCTGGTTATTCAGCCAGTCAGAAACCACATCCGATGATACTATATCGTTATATATCTCAGATTCCACTATTTTTTTCTGTTGGGAAATGAGAAATGTACTCAAATGTCCTCTTGGACATTTTCAATGTTCTAGCTACCCACCTGAGGATAAAATATCAAGTACAGTAGAGTACAGTAGAGCACAGAGGTCCTGTCATTGTGAGTTTCCTGATTTGTAAAAGGTTTCCAAAGAAGAAGATGAATAAGTACTTCAGAATATTCTAATCCACCAGTTTGCTCAACCTGATAATTTAAAAAGGCATAATGAACGCATCCTATCCTCTTAGGGCCATGTTCTCTCTCTCTCTCTCTCTGTCTCTCTCTCTCTCTCTCCCCCCCTCCCCCCCTCCTCCAAAAGCATCCATTCAACAGTTTTCTGGGAAGCAAAGGCCTTAGCAAGTTTCAGCAGGGCTTGGACTGACCCAGAAACCGCAGATGTGGCTTCAGTGAATCGAGCTGGGTTCACTTTTCTAAAGGATCCTTAAGGAAAGTAGTGCTGCCAGATGCACAGCACATTTCCTGGGACAGTTGGAAGGACACATTCCCACACCCTAAGATCCTGCATAGTCCTGGGTCAGAGTGAGTGAGGACAACAGCCTCTGGAAGCTCAGCTGCCCTGCTCCCTCAGGTTCAGTCTTAAACAGACCTGAGCAGGCCGAGCACAGGCTGGCCTGAACATTGACTGAGATCATCAAACTCATTGTTATGCAGTATGCCGCATTATTATTGGGTACAGTTCAGTATAGCACATGGGGGCATCTCCCTCAGCCTCCATGGGCCCTCTTGCATTTGGTCCAGGTGTGCTGCTGAACTCAGTGCTGTGGGACAAGGACAAGGGTTCTCAGTCACTGTTCTGTACAATTTCCATCAGGGTGGGGAAAGGGGCTTCTGAATTCCTGAGTGCTATTTTTGTATCTAAGAGGAAAAAACAGCCCTCAAATTTAGAGAAGCTAGGCAATAGGCAAAATCCTCTTGTATGTGCTGCTTCAGGGAAGTGGGGCCGTCTCACACATTCTGTGCATTCCTTCTTTTCCTTCTGCATCTTTCCTTCTCTCGCCACCACACTTCCCTGTCTTTGAGTTCCGTCTGCTCTGATACCTTGGAGAGCCCGATCTCTGTCCCAGGACTCTTCCTGCTGCGTCTGCATTGTCCCTTCAGAGTGTGGGCCAAAAAGAAAACCCATGATGGGACTCAGATGGAATTCAAGTCATTTGTTCACACTTTGTGTCTGTTGACCTGCAGTGGAGGTATCATTTTACAAAAGAAGAGACTCATAGGGGATTAGTGGCTTCCCAGGATTGCTCTGCATGTGGGTGACCAAGCAGGGCCTGGGCCGGGGGCCAGGCTTTCCTGTTGCATCCCATTACCCCAGACCCCCCTGTAGCAGGCGGGTCCACCAGGACTCCCAGACCCCATGTGTACTTCTCTTCTGCCCCCAGCCCATGCTTCATGACTATGTCCTATTCCTTCAGGGTGATGCGGAAAGGATAATGACTAATAATAACTTCAAGGTATGGTGGCCTCCTGCAGCCTAGAGAGTGGGGGACTCCAGGAACCCTTCGCTGCTCAGGCAGAGATTCAGGTGCAGTAGCTCACCATGGGCGATGTTTGGTAGATGTTTGTCGGAGAGTTGCCTCTTCTCTGCCTTGGAGCTCGTTTGGCTGAGTTAGGATATATGCAGGATTCTTTTCTTTTTCAGTACTTAAAAATGAATCTAACATACTTCCTCCCTGCTTGGCTACAGCCTCACATCTCCCTCTGCTAAGGTTGTAAGATATACATGCCCGTCCTTCTCCCCCCACATTTAATGAATTTTGAAACATAATAAGCATAGAAAAGTACACAGATGGCTATCAGGAGTGTGATGTGCTTCCCACCCAGCTTTTGTCAAATGCTTGTTGTCATTGCTTTTTTTTTTAAAGAAACATTTTGGATGTATTTGAAGCATCCAGTGTGCCCTCCCAATCCTATCCCCCATTTCCTCGGTCAGAAATTGCTTTTCTTGAAATTATTATTCTGAGATTGTTTTCATTCCTATGCATCTTTTTAATATTTATACCACATACAAATATGTTTGCAAACACTATATATCAGTGTGCATTTTTACGTTATATAAAGTGGCATATACCCTTCTGTAACTTGTTTATTCCCCCCCTTCAAAGTTATGTTTCTGAGAGGTATCAAAGGGCATGTGTGTGGCCACTTATTCATTTTTAAAACTCCGGAGTTGTTTTCCATTGAATGGATTACCCCAGTTTGTTTGTCCTCCAGCTGACAGACATTCCGTTGCTTTCCCATGTTTTGTTATTGCAAAGCACCCCGCACCCAGCACTTCTGGCCGTGCCTCTCTGTGCACATGCCTGGGTGTCTCCGCTGTCCAGTTTTGCTGTCTTTGTTTTACCTCTGCTGCACTGGGTGGTACGAAGCAGACAAACATGTGACCGCACAAAATAGTTTTCAGATGCCTTCAATTTGTAGATGACCTGGCTATCTTTGTTTTAAGATTTCTCTTTTTATAAGTAGAATAACATTTTGAGCTATTTTGCAGGAACTCTAGGGTGTCAGGTGTTAATTTATTGAAAATATTAGTGTTATTTATTGATTACAACATTCAACTCTAACATCCAAACGGCACACGATGCCAATTAACTATATATTATAATATTTAAATGTTCGATGAGAGAAAATAAGAATGTGTGATCCCTGAGAGTGTAAGTCCAAGAACTGCAACAAGGATCTTGAAATGCAGGTAGTATGGAAGGAAAGGAGGAAGGAAGAAAGGAAGGGAGGTAGGGAGGGAGGAAGGAAAAGGAGAAAGAGGGAGGCAGGGAAGGAACAAAGAAGAGGAAGAGAGAAGAAAAGGAGGCATATTAGTTAGGTTGGGCTGAGTTGCAATAATGTAGAGATGTTGTTGTGCAATGGTTCATCAGAATAGAACTTTATTTCTGCCATCTGACACTCAAAGGTGTTTGCAGGACACCAAGGGTTGCAGCTTTGCTTTCTGTAGTCACTTTTCAGGGTCTCGGGTTATCTGCCACTTTTCCATCTTTAACCTGTGGCTCCCAGAGTGGCTCAGAGGTTGTCAGATCAGTCAGGCAGATGCAAGAAACAAGGAAGAGTTCCCTTGGGAGCCGGGACCAGAACTGACATGATCAAGTGCCACTTCTGCTTGCATTCCATTGGCCAAAACCAGTCACAAGACCACATCTCACTGTAGGGGATGCTGGGCATTGAAATATACCTGTGCGCACAGGAGAGTACACAGGCTTCATCCAAATGCTAGTTCTCTCTTCCACTGGAAGGGGAAAGGAGTTGGTATGGTTTTAACTGAAGTATTTGCAGCCAGCATTTGTAAGAAAAAAACAGTTGATACCATTGAGATGGAAAACAATTTACAGTTAAAAATGCTTTCTCTCTTCCTCCTTGCTCTGTAGTATTTGTGCTATCTTTGTCTTCCTTCATTTCTCCTTCTACTTCTGGGAAGAAGAGGTCCTCACTACTCAGTCCACATAGTTTTGGTGAGGAAGCCCCTGGCAAAAGAGAATAGAGCTTTATCTTAGGCTGGGCCCCATAGAAAGCATAGTTGGTGGTAATGCTGACATGCAGGTAGTTTATCTGGATAATGATCCCACAGAAGAGGAATGAGGAGCCAGGAGAATAATAAGGTAAAAAGGGGAAGCCAACCCAAGGATGTGTTATCAAGATGGACACCCTGCTGTGGGGACTGCAGTGTTGTATCTGTAGATGGGCGTGGGGAGCCTTTATCCATTAGTTCGTTGAGGTTCTGTCTGCCAGGCTGGTGGAAATAGCCTGAGGGCTGAGTGCTGCATTAGTGACTAGATCCAGAGGTGGGGACAAGAGTGGCATTTGTGCTCAAGTGGTGCCTGAGGCAGGCAGCCCTGGTCTGGCTGCTTAGGACCCCTCCACCCCCAGGGCACAGTGCTTGTGCGCCAACCAAGCCAGGATACTAGAGTTCCTTCCCAGTGTTTCTGTAAGGGGAGCTTATTTCTCAGCTCTTTCTTCCGAAGCTGAATGGATATGAGTCTGTGTAGAGCAGACCTGCCTGCAGACACCAGAGACCGGCAGAGCATTCTGCTGGCATCAAGTCTCGGCTTCGGCACCCAAGGTTCTCAGGCTGCCCTGACTCCAACAGCTCCTCTTCTCATGCTGTGACCTACCTCCTGTCCCCCTAATATGTGCCCCTAATATGTCCCCTTTAATTAACCATCTCAACCAAATTTGGCTGAGTTTCTGCCAGTTGCCACTGCAGTGTACCTGGCAATATAGAAATACAGAACTTGATAGGTAAGAGTGTTATCATAGGCCTTCAAATCTAGAACTAGGTGACCGGAGGTGTTTTGTGAAGTGGGCGGATCTTAACCCAGTGCCAGATATCCAGACTTCTGGGGGTCAGGCAATAGCAAACTCTGTGAAATGTGAAAGTGTTTCCCTTTCTCAAACAAAGTCAGGAGCTTTGAAACACAGTGGAACATACTGGGGCTTAAGAGGACCCAAAGACTTGAGTACAAGCCTCCTTTCTCAGCCCCTTCTCAACCTCCCTGCTGTGCCCTCTCCCCGCAGGCCTGATATGAGGTGTTCAACCCTCATCTACTGTAAATCACAATATACTGAGGTGCAGCCTGGGACTGGGGACAGATTAACTCTGCTCAAAACCCTTCTGTCGCCTGTCCTAGGCAGGAGGCTAGAGGAAGCCTTCACACTGAACTCCTAGGGAGGAGCCAAGCTGTGAGTCTCATTTCTAAGAGAAAAATGGGTCCAGATGGATTCAGATCCAGGAAGTATGACTCGACAAGATTTCTGGCATTGGATTCTGGTTAACGGAATCTCCAGAAATGGAGTCAAAAGCAGCCAAGCCAGGTTTTTTTGGGGGGTGTATGTTGCTCGTGCACCGGGAAGTCAGACCAGTGCCTGGGAGGCAGTGCTGGTGACAGCAGTTCCATCCGTGCATTCTTGTGTAAATTGAGTTCACAACTGCTAAACAAGTTATGTCCTACCCTCCTCCCTTAATGAATATGCCTTTGTAAGGATCTGAAAAGTTAGCATGACACAGAATCCGCAGACTCTTTGGAGTCCCTTTGCAGAACGTGACAGTGCAGGAGGGTATGACCTGAGCCCTCCAGGATCTACTCCCCAAGCCTGTGGTCCACACACTTCCCACCCCAGCCCCACCCTGCACCAGAGGAACATACACAGATAGCAACTGCATCATGCACAGGTCCCTTTACATCTGTGACCTGCACTCATAGTGGCCTCAGGAAAAGAGGTCTGTATGGGCCCCCAAAGTAGAATCCGGTTCATTTGGACAAGGAATTCCAAATCTCAAGTAGCTGAAAGACTGTTTGCAATGAAGGGTGCAGGTTCCAGATGGGTACAGCCAGCTGGCTTCGTGGACTCTTTGCTCAGGGGAGGGGCACAGTCAGGGGAGTGCAGGTGGGACCCAGGGTAGGGTATGTGTGCACCTTGCCTGGTCTGAGGGTGTTGGCCTCATTCCAGGGTCCAGGACCCCCAGAGCTGCTCTGGGCCCAGGAGCACTTTTCTGTGTTCAGTGGGCAAGCCATGTGTCCTTTCAATGAAGGTCCTTGTGACTGAAACCAGTTTGATAGGTCTCTGTCACCTGCAGCTGAAAGAATCCTTATTAAAAAGCCTTCAATGCTCAAAGTCTTGGGCAAGTGGTCTATAGTCAGTGCTTCCATTTTTAAAGCACTTATTCTTACCATCACCATCTAAAATTGACCTCCCCAGCACTCTGGTAGACTATTCTGTAGAAAAATCACAGGTCCAATGGCCTTTCCTCCATCCCCAGGTATTGGTATACTCGACAGCACTTGAGTACATATGAAAACTCCTCTTGTCTTAACTCTGGGATAACTAATGAGATGATCCTCTTCCTAGGTTTCAGTCAGCCCCTTGCCAAGTGCCTTTGGCAGCCCTGTTCCCAACTGCAGATGTCCTTCCAACTCCAGTCTTTCTCCCTGGGTGGAAACTGCATCCAAAAGCCACTTATCAGAATCATTACCTGAGTCACAACAACACTCTCTCTTCTGGAAGAACTCGTACCCTCTTGGTGTCACCTCCTTGAAGGTGAATCCTAGACTTCTATCTCCCTCCTTAACCTTGGTTCCAAGCCCGACTTTCATATCTTCGCTTACTGGATATTTCCATTTTGGTTTTCAAATTCAACAATACATCTAAGACTGAAATTATCATCTCCTGTGTCTGAGTCTCTCCTGTTGTTTTGTTGATTTTTGTCACTTTTGCGAGTGATTCATTCTCCCAGGCCCCAGGTTTTGAACCAGTGGCACTTGGACTCTGTTCTCCTTTTCCTGCCATGAAGTCTTAGTGATTCTTTCTTTGCAAGATGTTCCTTCTTCAGCCTTTGTTTTCTGTCCCCCTTCTATGTTCTTCTGCTTACAGTTCCTGTTCTGCTCTAATTTATCTTCACTCTTTGACCATAATAATTCTGCTAAAATTATTTTTTGCATGACTTTTTTTTTCTTGCTCAGTAATTTTCAGTGGATCTCTATGGCTTAAGGAAAAGTCCACACTTCTTTGCCTGACACCCAGTTCCTGAAAGATGAAGCCTCTACCTCAGTTTCCAGGGTTTTTGTCCACTCTGCTTCAAAGTTTGCTCTTTATCCTGTCAGCCATGGTTCCTGAACACAAACTCCCCACTTTTGTATCTCTGCCTTCATCCCTTCTTCCCCACTTTCCCACTTGAAGGCTATGCCCTCCTTGTCTCCTGCCCACACCAGCCCACAGTGCTTCCTTACTTCCTCATCTGCACCCATCTTTGGTATTTAACACATTGACTGTCCTGAGCTATGGTACACATTCGTTCATGCCAGAGTTACCTTTTATAGACTTGAGTTGGTATGAGAACAGAATCCATGCCTCCTATTTTGGGTTTTCCATTCCCTGCATTCCCACACACCCAATGCTATGTATAATAAGGTGCTTAAGAAATTTTTCTTTGTTATTTCTTTATTCTGAAGTCTGTTTTGTCATATGATGTCGGTATTGTGCATGATAAAGATGTTAGTGGAAAACAGCTAAACACTCATAAGTTTCTCTCTGTACCTCCCTGTTAACTAATACATGTGCCCTCTCCCTCTGTCCGTTGTCTTTGCTTTTGAGGAACAATAGATTATTTTCCTTTTCAGGAAATAATATTACACTCTTATAAAAAGTTCTCTTGTTTATAAGTCTTTGTCACCTTCACTTTTCTCTGAATGTAACTTTAGATTCTTACCAATCTATTTTTGAAGTTCAAAGAGAAAAGGCAGACTCAACTGTATGTAACAAAAGACAACATGTGGTATCCTTCTTTCTTTTTATTGAAAAGGAATCATTTCTATTCTAACGCAAACAATGTATATTTTACATCACAAAGCAAGATATAATTTACATATTACATTTCTTATGAGATCTTTATACCCTAAAATGTCATTCCCTTTTTTATTCGGTCACCTCTTCTGGTTCCATTTAACCTGCCATGTACCCCAGAAATCAGCATCTTATTTGGGAGGGACTGGGGACACATACAGATTGTTTGTATGCTTTTTTATCTGCGTATAATGATGGTGAGTGACAGGGGTTTGCCTATGAACTCTGTGTCCCTGAAGCCCTTTGTTGATGCCTGGCTCAGGAGCCAAAAGGCTACTCTTCCAAATCATATATGAAACTTCTGCTTACAGCAAGTCAGCAATCAATGAGTGACATTGAGTGCTTATACCGTGGGCAGACATCTTGATCAATTGCTTAGATAATAGAAGCCTGTGGTGTACATTAACCTACAGTGCCAGTACCTCAGGGCACCCAGCACTGGATCCTCCACAGTATTCCCAGACATCGCTTGCCCAGCCATGGATAGAACTGCCCAGCTTCACCTTGCATTGGGGTTATGAGTTCAGGCTTTTTTGTTCACCTCTGAAATGGATGTCAAGATAGAGGCTTCAAATCACTTTGGTTCGCATGACCCTCTATCTCTTGACTCCCTCTTCTAAGACTGCCCAACCCCCAAGGAAAATTTTTTGATGTGTGATTTCTGTTCCCTGCACTCTAATACAAATCCTCTTTACGTGTTCTCCCCAGACTCCAAAAATTCACCAAGTTCTTGGATTGCACTGATTTCACAAAGGACATTTTAATCTGTTAGGATGCACCGTTCCTTTGAAACTTGATGATTTACAGCAGATGATAGGACAAAAGAATTAGCCTGGGGACCCTTTGGGAAGCATGTCACGTGTGTTGTGCAGACAGCTTACATGAACCATTTGGTAAGAAATGTTTGAATAGTAGGTGAAAAGAACAGGGAATCGGTTGATGAGAGCAAAATGGGCTTCCTTCTTCTTATAGAAAAAAGTACAGAATCAACATTCAAAATACATTTTCAGATTAGTGGCTATTTGACTGAAAAAATACTACTGTTAACTCAATCTGCTATGCCAAGGCACATAACAAATATGCACTCACAGTGCATCTTAAACTGCAAGTTCCTTGCCGGTCACTCAAAGTTGACATATTTGGCCAAAATCGATCTCAAGTTTTTTAATCACTGACAACTAAAATTAGAACCAAGCTGGTCAGGAAGAAAATATAAGTCAAAAATGTGTCTGCTCTGTGTATCTTAAATTATTCTTTGGTCAAATGATGTGATTTCTGAGAGGTCTATAAATATAAACCTATTTCTCATTTCCAAATGCAAAAGTTCCAAGTATTTACAGCAAGGCAGCATTTCCTGGCTAGAAAGCAAGGCTTCCAAGTACCGTACCCTCCCATGAGCCTCGAATACTTTCATAGTCCCCTTCCTCCCATGACTACAAAGTGCTGGACATGCAGAGAATACAGGGAAAAAATGAAGGAGCAAATGAATAGGGCCTCACAACACCCCTGTGAGGTAGGTAAGTATTGTTAAACCCATTTTACAAAAAGGTAAACTGAGGCACCGCATGATAATATGGTTTGGTCAAGTCCACCTGACAAGTTACAAAAGTCCAGCTGGAAACGAAGAGAAAGAAACAGAGAGGTCAGTCCTGGCTCCCAGCACTAGCCACTACACTTTGTTTGAAAAAAATTAGAAAAGAAAAAGAGCCCACAATTGCCTTTTTTGAAACTTAGACAAACCTTTAAGTATTCCACTTCCACATGTGTCTTTCAGATTCCTGTTGAGTCATAACAGGTCAGCTGGCCAAACGGCTTTCCTGGCCGCCCCCACCACACAATTCCCATGAGAGATCAGGACGTATCAGCATTGCACCCAAGTTCAGGCAGCAAGCTCAAGAACATTCTTACAGCCTCACATCGCTTCTCATTTATGGAAAGCCCTAATGCAAACATGAGACCCATTCTCCAACGGCTGCCCTAGCCATTGCTCTGTGGCCTTCATGAGAATTCTGTGGAAAGAAAGGAAACGAGATCCCCAGTCAACCATCTCATGACTGTAGAGCTAGTGACAGCGTTGACGGTGGGAAAGTCACGTTCTGTTGTTTGAGAGACTGCAAACTCAAGCTCGAGAGAATATTTTATATAGATATATAATATATAAATATATACAGCGTATATATAGGTGTGCGCCCAATGACCCGAAGGCACCAAGGAGATA
This sequence comes from Anoura caudifer, assembly GCA_004027475.1. NCBI lineage: Eukaryota > Metazoa > Chordata > Mammalia > Chiroptera > Phyllostomidae > Anoura > Anoura caudifer. The sequence goes on from PVKU01000500.1 coordinate 388,393, forward strand.
GAGGCCATGTCTTTCACAACTTGGTCTTGGTTTTCTGAGAGACATTTCTCTCCCTCATTCAAATGAAAAATCTTCTAGCAAATAGCCCATGACAGCAAATCTTTGAAAAGCAACAAACATCTTTAACTGAGGAAGGCTGATTTTTAGGATGGGAGTCATGGTGATATTATTGATAGCTTAGAGCTTAAATCTAGAGATTCGGTCCGGAGCTTATTGCTTAGAACCAGCTGGACAGGCCAGCGACCAGCTGTTGTACAGGACTGCTTTTCTTTCCCCACAGCAGCCAATGGAAAAGCCGTACCATGGCCAGCAGAGGCAGAGATAGGGAGGAAGGGGATCGTGTGTGGCACAGGTTCTTTAGAAAGGCTTTGGCTTTTCAGAGGTTCCTAGAGCTTCTCTGTATGGGAAAGTGGGAAGAAGGGTAGGTTAAGGCACCGAGGTTTAAACACATCAATGAGGAGACTATAGGCAGTTATTCAGAATATATATATAGATAGATGGTTTCTTTGGCTGCTGGAGACTTTTTAAAAACCCATACAATCATGGGGGTGGGTGGGCTGAACCCCACTGAAGAAGCTTGGAGTATATGAAGCAAAGCACAGACAGAAGGAAAGACAAAATGAACACACCCAGGAACAAGTGGTGCTGGAATCACGGGGGAGGAGGAGTGATTGTTAACTAATTTGCATTTGTCTCCTCTCCTGCTCTTCTCTGCCATGGTCCCAATATTTTAGTTCTGTTTTTTGGTTTGTTTGTTTTTATTATTTTTTTCCAGCAGATGAAGAAATGACAGAACAGGATAGGTGTCTTATGGTTTTTTGGATTTCTTCTTAGGCCTGTTTAATTATTTTTTTCCTCAGTTGACTGTTGGCACCTGGTTCCTCTGTAAACTATATTCCTTGGCCTTCAGTCTCAGGTTGGCAATGCTGTTGGCCATGTTGATACCCTGTGCAGGGCTATTGTTGGCACATGTGGCAGAATAAGTAGCCATGGCACTGTAGGGACAAAGGAGAGAGCAGGGAGAATAACAGGCATTAGTTTCACAAAGCGGCAAGTCTGTGCCCCAGGTGGGTGCAACTCTCAGGATGGGGGCCAGCAGGGTAGGCGGGTAGGACTGGATGACCTCTGAGGTCCCTTACAGCCCCGTGTTTCCATTAGTTTAGGGCCCTTGGGAAAAGGTGGCCGTGTTGTGAAGGGGAGGGGGTGGGGAAAGCAGTGGGGAGTGGACCAAGGGATGGGCTGGGGAGGGGCATTCGCTGTATTGGATACAGGGAGTCATGATTTATTTCTGGGGTGAGAGGAGAAAGCGGCTTATGTTGAATGGCAGGTATGCGACCAGCTAACCAGAGAAAACTCTTTAATCCTTTTTCCTGCCTCCATCCCTGGCCTGCAGGAGCAATAAGGGAGAAAAGGCGGCATTTGAAAAGGGGCACTTTGCCTTCCTCATTCTAGGAAGCTTTCATTCTAACACATTTTAGATGATCAATAAATACCACCTGAAATACCATGCTTAGAGAATCAGTTAAACAGCCCAAGTTAACTTCTCTGCCGCTCTTGATTCCCTGATTGATAGTACCAAGCATCGCCAAGTCCAGAGGTTCCCATCCCAATTGGCCTTGATTTGCTAACTTCTCAAGAGGACTGGAGTAGCTCTGGGCACTGCCTTTAGGGTCAGGAACTTTGGAATGTTTCAGCCTCCTAGATAAACTAGCAAAGGCTTCAGTTTCAGGATTCCCAGCCTGCTTCTCACTGTCCGTATTGCCGAGGAAAACCTGGAGTTTTGCGTTCTGCTGTCAGAGATGGTAATTAAGACCTAGGAATAACACTGGGAAGAAATTTGTAATTGGTGGTTTTCTGTTACTTGCATCCATAAATTTCTTTTAAAGGAAAAAGTAGTGGCTTCTTAGACTTGGATGCAAATTATTCATTCCTTTATATAAACAGTTAAAAGGGAACTTATTTTAATTAAATGAAAATGTTTCTACTTGTTTCTAAGATTAGCAAAATCCCTTTCAACTGAGATAGACTTACAAATGGAATGATGTGCAGTCTTCCATTGCCTGCATTCCAGTGCAGTTTTATCAGCCACACAGGAGTTTGTGGCTTGGGGGATCAGGTGACAGAACAGAAAGGGAGAAAGCTAAAGCTACTGTACATATAGAGAGACTCTGTCATTAATACTTGTTTGGGACACCGCACCATCAAGACTTGTGGTCAAGACCCACAGTAGCCTATTTCAGCTCCGTTACTAGCAATTAACCCAGGAATATCAGCTTGAAGAAATATAATTAGCCCCAGATCACTAGGTCTTTCAGGGAATACACATCCTTAATTTAAAATCCTTATAGCACTGGTTGTGTGTGTGTGTGTGTGTGTGTGTGTGTGTGTGTGTGTGTTATGGCAGAAGGAAGAAGATTCAGAAGAGTTATAAAAGGTCCTTATGTTCTTGTATGTCATTTTTGCCTGCTTCAGTCTTACCCATCTCTGGACTGATGATCTTAACTATTTACACAAAGTTAGGTTCTCCCATAGCTCCCTGGACTTTTCCTTTCAGCACTTATTTCAGTTCCTCAACTGTAAGCATCACAGATCTGACGTCATATCTGCCCTGTTCACCGCTGTCTCCCCAGGTAGAGTTAACTTCCTGTCCACCACATACTTGGCATTTAATAACATGTTTAATGAGTAGGTAAATAACTAAGAAATGTCTACATACAGTATGATTAAACTGATTCCAGCTCAATGTCATTTTTCTCTGTCATCCTGCTGTGAGTAATGATTTCTAAAAATATTTCAACAATATGCTTTTATCCTTAGAAGCAATTCCTTCCTGTTATTTTTGCTGTCTTAATAGAATGCACAAAATCAGAAAGGACATGACAAAAACAGGGACTGGTGATTGCATGGCCTTAAATCCATCAACAATAGCTTTAAAGTAAAAAAAAATGGAACAAATATGAATGCAGGTTAGACTTATAGAATAGACTATCACTTCTACCACTGTCTACCAAAAACAGAGGCAGAAAAAGAGACCCCAGTTAGGACAGGTTTCGATTAGCTGTAAGCTAAGTGATCAGAACAGCCCATTAAAATGGAACAGGTTTTTTCTTTACAATATACCAAGAAATTCCATTTTTTTCCAAACTCACATACATTAATAATCATTTAATTCCCATATGAATTGCATGCTTCCATTCAAGAACCTGCCAGAAAAATATATGCAAATCCATAAGTCTTCTACTCCAGGAAGTCCTAGGATACACTGAAGTCTAAGTTTTCAAAGAAATCAAAGATCTAAGTTGGTCAGAAAAGAGATAATTGGATTTGGGAAATGTACCTATGTCATAGATCACAAAATCAGCCAAGTCAGGCTCTCTCAACCAGGCCTTTGTGAGAGAGTGAAGCCCTGAAATGCACAAAGCTGTTGAAATGCACAGGAGAGAGGCTGGATTTGTGAGTTATCTGTATTAATTGTTAAGTACCAAGAAGGAAATTGGATGGCTTCCTAAAACAGAAGACTAAAACTTTTGAGAGAGCACTGATAAAACTGAAATCACTATAGTTGTGGTTTCAGTTTTATCTGTGACCGAACTATTTTTGCACTAGTTTCTGCATAGTTTATGAATATCATATGACATTCTAGTCTCAAGACTCAATGTGGTAACAGGTGTCTTGGAAACACTGAAATTCCCTCACTAATGCAGGCCAGATAGTCACAATCCAAATGAGACGAATGCTGACCCACTTCCCATCTCAAAACCAGGTGAGTGGATGTTAGGGTTCTGTCTTGCACAGGAGATTAGATTTTCACTGAGATACTCTCCCTTCCATGGCAGACTGTTAGCAGAGTTGGGAGCAGCATCCTGTCTGCTTGTACTGTGGGCTGTTTACAGGGCACTGCTGGCTTAGTGAGGCCTCAAACTAGTGAGGCCACAGGGTGAAAAAGGGTTGATGTTCACAAGTGAGTTTTGTAGTTTACTCGGACGGAGCTTGGCAAGTGACACCATTTTCCTTTGACAAATGTTCAGAAAAGCTAGAAACTTTCAAAAATTGACCTAAATTATTTCAGCATTGCATAGCCATAAGAAATAAACTAAGTCTTAATTCACCACCTCTTATCAAATGTTTTGAATATCTAACTGTACAAGTAGAGACTGCGGTGAGATTTTGTGCACATATTAAAGAATCATGAGTCGGTTTCCCTTGAGTACCTGGACATGGTTTTCATTTCTTAACTTGAACTAAAAATGCCAGGTAGGCAAGCAGGGAGCAGTTCTTTGGTGTACTAGTGACAAGCAGGACTTCTTACAGCTCAGCAAAGATGGGGTTAGCGAGTGGGTCCTCCGGGTACAGTTTAGTCACGCTTTAAACATGGCGTTAAAAGTGAGATGGAAGGGACCCTCTCAGAAAGGACAACAGGTGCCACAGAGCTGGAGTGGCTGCCAGTCACACTGTTCACGACCACCTGTTTTCCATGTCGTCAAAACTTCTGATGCTCTGTGGTAGGCAAAGAAACGAAACCTTGGAATGTTTTCTCACAGGGCAGAAACCAAGGAGGGTGACAGGCTGTTTTCAACTGAATTTCTAGGACCATTCAAACCATGTAAAGTGGCCACTCCTTCCTATATAGGATCAAACTTCCTGGGACAAAAAGATGAAATGGAAACTCAGTGATGTGCTTTGATCAGGCACACTACCACACCAAGGGCCTGCCACCCAACATGCAGAGACCCAATGCCCTGGTCTTAGCTCTATGAGTCAGAAGCACACACTCCTCTAACAGGAGTGCCAACATTTCCATTTAGTTGTGAGGAACGTCACATTTTTTTTGTGTCTACAACAAAGAAACTATGCTGCTGAATCAAGTGCACCAAAGAATGAGAGATGAAAAAGAAATGCTCATATCCCATCTGTTGGCTCAGCAAGTCTACACGGAGCCTCGCACAGAGCGGACCCGTGGAAGTGAGCTGGAACATCTCCCATCCCCTTATTTGGAGGTGCCGAACAGATGGAGCTCAGCCATACGCAGCAGCGGGCTAGCCACCAGCAGGGGCAGAGCTCTGCTTTCACTGGGGACAAATCATTTTTGATGATTTCAACCTACCCTGAAAGGTTGTCATGAGGAAGAATGTGTTACGATGGCTGCTACACACAAAGGAAGTACGGGAGTTACTATACATGATACAGTCTTAAAGCTGGGTGTCTGCCTCTCTGCTTCCTGATCTCCCATAGTGTGAGGCCCACAGGTCACAAAATAATTGAGGACAGTGCAGGGAACAGGAACACAGTTTTCAACTATAATTGCATTGTTCTGTTTGGCCCTTTTGGACAAATGATGACAAGCTGTTGAGAATTCCACCTCAAAGACAGATCTGTTAGCCCAAGACATCTGTGTGCTTTCTGAGATCCTAGTGTTTCCCAGCTCAGGATTTTCTCAAAGGCTGTGGAGCTGGAGGTTTTCACAACTCTGTCTGTGACATGTGGAGGTTGGAGACCATCTCTCAGTTCTGTTCATTTGTCAGTGCGAGAACAACAGAGGTGTACTTGCTTCATCAAAGAAAATTCAATATGAGTTTTCCTAGGGAAATTTACCCTTAGAGAGGGACCCCATAAATCCTTCTGGAAGTGACCTTTTGTGATTTAAATAATCGTTTTTAAAATTCAGAACTGTAAAATTAAAAAATTGACTTTTAAAAATGTATATTCAGCTCTTAAAGTGGACACACTCAGACCCTAGTTCATTGGTAATCCTTCTTTGCACTGGGTGTTCAGGGATCCTTTTGCCATTTTTAACTTTTCTTTCTACTGGGGCATTCTGTCTGAAGCCTTGCATCCATCCCTTGTCTCAGTGATTTTCCTACACCCTTTTTGAAAGGCACATTGCTTACCTATCCATTCCAAACATCCTGGGGAGACAGTTAATAGGAAAACTTTAGTGGCTCAATTTTAGATTATGTAAGAAATAGATGATCCAACTGGCCTGAGGACAAGAACATCGTTATTCTGACCTCTGCCCCTATGGTCATGTAAAGCCTCGCTATTCCAAGTATGTCCCAAGTGTCCACAGTACGGCATCCCGTGAGCGCATGTCAGCCACAGAAGTGGGGCTGCATTTTAACACGGTCCCTGGCAATCCATACATGCAATAATTTTTTAGGAGACCTGCTCTAGGCTTGCAGAATTCCCTTAGCTCTGGCCACGTTTTCCTGCAGCTATAGTTGGTTTCCAAAGGTATTCCCCACTTAAGGACCTCCCTGCTTTCATTGCTAGGACTGCGAGCCCCACTTTCTCAAACACTTATTTCCCACTTAAACCCTGCCCCCAGCAGCCACCCCCTCCCCCCTCTGACAAGTTACCTTTTCAGTGTCTTCCGTTAGAATCCGTTATGAAGTCCCTCGTGTAAACAACATCTTGGGAGGGACGAGGATCTATTTTTGAAAGTGTGAAAGGGAGAAATGAGCCAAATGCGTTCAGCAGATGTTGGTGACCACGACCAAAGGCGGGGAGGAGGAGGAGGGTAGAGGAGGGAATCTGTGGGCAAGGAAAGCTAGCCTCCCTCTCACTGGTCATTAGTTCTCCTGGAAGCCCAGCCCGCCCTCTGGACAGGGTCCTGTAGACCCAGACTGCCAAGTCAGGCCATTTTCTGCCTCTTGTAGGACAGGGTGTCTCTGGGGAAAGGCGCTAGACAGCTGCCTCTACAACAAGGGCCCAAGGTCCTGGACATGGTCCCTCAGGGCCGCCCCAGAGCTAGGCCCCACAAGACAGTGCCTTCGTGACACCGGTGCTGGTGTGATCTGCACCTAAGGAACACAGTTCTGAGCTTAACAGTGGGTCCGTGTGCCTGAAACAAGCTTTCTCTGCCTGGCTGCCGGTAGAGAAAGAAGACACCTGCTGGGACAGAAGTGCTGGTGTGAGGTCATGCTTGGCTCCCTCTGGTCACTCAGTTGCCCATCTGATATCATCACCTCTCACAAGCTCAAGGGAATGAACAAGGCCATGGTATGCTAAAATAGTGTGAACCCTCTGTCCCAGTTTGCCAGGGACAATCCCAGTTCAATGCCTGTTGTCCTAGTGTTATTGCTAATAGCACTCCCCTTTCCCTCTCAAAAGCATCGCGGTCTGGACGATAAATTAGACAGCCATCACTCTAGACCCAGGAAAATATGTGTTGGCTCTTTCCCATCCCCTAACCCTGACCATATTCACACGAGTGCTTTGAGTCTTGGTTTTCTCCAGAGGAGAGGCGTGGAAGCTGGAAGACTGTCCTGCCTGACAAAACCATCCACTTGCTGTCCCTGGGTGGCATGGTCAAGCTCCACATGTCATCCCAAGGGGATGGGCATCCACATGCCTCAGAAGGTGGACCTCAGCTACAGGCATGTCTCACTCATCAGAGACAGAACCTGACTCAAAAGGGCATGTTTCCATAGTTTCCCAGTCTTCTCCTTTTCACTGTTTTCAACATTATGTCAGGTTTCATTTAAACGAAAATGTGGCCAGGTGTCCTTGTATGTGGGACAGAAACAGGGATCCTGAGCACTGGGCCTAATTCTGCTTGCCGAAGGCTGACACTTGAGTGACTGACTGTTCAGTCTCTTCTTTGGAACCATAACAAGGACAGAGCTAACACACAGGAGCATTTCAAGGGGTGACCAAGAGAGGTGCCTTTTAATGCGTGTCACAGCTGAGGTGACTAACTTGATGTAACAGTACTGACAGAAGTAGTGAGTTAATTTTCCATGATACAAAAGCTCTATCATTTCCTTTTGCTTTTCATCACTTGTTTTTCTCGTATAGTTCCTTAACAAGGCTTATATTTCCTATCAAGCTTTAAAATGTGAAATCATAAAGTATTTTGGGTCTAAACATAGCAGAAAAATCTCCAAGGAACAGAATAACTTTTTGCCACTTTTAGAAATTAATCAAAATAGAAACACTTCAGTCAACATTGGGTCAAAAACATTATTATTGATTAAATTATTGTTTCAAACCATCATTTTTTCTACTAATATCTGGAGGTTAATTTACTCTTCATACAGAATATGAACAATCAGATTCTATGAACTTTTTAATGATTTTTTTTACAAACTCTGTATCTAAAAGAGAAATGATATAAAAGTATACCGTGAAATGAGCAAAAAGTACTAGGTTATATAATTTTAAATGAAAAGAGCAGAATACAAAATAATATGTACACTAAGTCTACACTATATAAAATATTGAACTCTAATTGCAAAAGTAAGCAAACTAGTTATGTCAAGATGGTGGAATTATGAGTTTTTTTTTTAATGTATCTAATGTTTCTACATAATCTTTCAAATTAAAATAGAACATTTCCCAAAAAGGCACAGATAAGTTGCATGTTAATAATTTCAGTGAGATGCCCATATATACAACACACATGGTGCCGGCCCTGGGGCTGGAACTTCTGCTGAGGTCCAGGCATCTAACTGACATAAATTCAGGTCGGCTTTCATCCCCGCTCATGCAGCGGACTGCCCTCGGCCTTGCACTGGTAGGGACCACTAGCCAGCCACCTGGATTGTTTAGAGCTGGTATGAAAAGTTCCTATGTAAGACCCGGGCAGAAAAGGGAGCAAGAATTCCTGGTTGTGACCAAATTCAAACCAGAGACCTTCAAACATCAAGCTTGGAACTGCATCCATTTCCCAAGCCACTTAGTGAGTCTACGTATGAGCTATCGATATTTATCAGAGAAACACAGCCGTCTTCCCGTACTTGCAATACTAGAGTGGGTGATTTCACAATGGTCTTCAAAATGTGTCTCTAGTAACTCCTGAGGGAGAGGAGTCTTAAATTTTAAATGGGACACAAAGATATGAGTAAGTGTTTGAAATTAGCAGGGTATACCATGTCTGAGAGCAAGAATACTTTACAGTTTCCTGTGTGGGGGGTCTCTATGCACTAAGACCAAAGTAATTCAGGTGAATTTCACAAGGCTGGTATTTAGAAGAGATTTCCAAATGCATTTGTGGTGTTCCTTTCCAGGAACTGATTTGGGACAGAAAGAACATTTAGGTGAGGCCTTTTGCTTTGATTAGAGCAATTAACTTTTGAAAAATATTTGTATTTCACAAGTGTGGCATTTTACACCAGGAGTTCAGCATTACCTGGTGGATAATCTCCTATAATTAATTTAAAACATCTCCTTAAACCACTTGTTAGCTTTCACAATAAAAAGGTAACCAAAGCATAATAAATGAATTTGTAAATAATTCTTTCTCCACTGCCATCAGCCAGAGATAACCCTGATCTGGTTTCTGAGAGCATCCAGGTTCAGGTTCAAAGAAAGGCACCTGTATTGATGACAATGTGCTAGGCACCTGTGTCTCCCCTTCCCTCTGGCATCAACCTGTAGCTCTGAACAGCATAGTAAATAGAGCTTAAAGCCTCTCCAAGACATTGAAATAGTACTCTGTTACTTGCTTCTTTAAAAATATTCACCTTTTTTAATATAAATGTTTAGTGTAAATTATACATTGTTTTTATACTTTTAAAAACCCACACAAACTGACCCCCAAAGAACCTCAGATAAGTAGATAAGAATTAGCAATAGAATAGGAAGGTATTTTGGATCATAAGACACCCTACCTACTAACAAATAACTGTGCCTATCAAAACGATCTTTGATTTTCTTTCCTTCTCTCTCTGTCCCTTCCCTACCTTCTTCCCTCTTCCTTCCTTCCTTCCTTCCTTCCTTCCTTCCTTCCTTCCTTCCTTCCTTCCATCCATGCATCTTAATTCAAAATCAATATTACCATGAACTTTGCCCTTGGACCTATACTTAGAGCCCTACAAATGCAATTCCTACTTGAGCATAGCAAAATGGATCTATCTTAAATTTGGAAATGAAGTCAAGTTCTGTTCCAAATAGTTGCAAGAGGGACTCTGAGCATAGCTTTAGTGACTTTTCTTTTAGATTCTTCCCCATCTTTGAAACCTTTGCAAGAGTTCCTGAGTCCAAGAGGAGATTGCAGGTGGCCTGCCCCCTCTCTTCTGCCCCAGACCCCGCTCCTGGGGGCAACTAGTAATCTCCTGTGGAAATCTGGGGATGTCAGCAAGTTGAATGTCTCTGAAGAGGTTAACCCAGTAAGAAATGGCACCCGAGCAGCCTCGACCGTGCCCAAGCGCTGAGAAACGTGTGGCAGTGGAGCAAGGGGAAGTGGGCCAGTCATTCACCTGTACGGAGAGGCTGTCCCCCAGGAGAAATAATCGGTGGGCCGCGGAGCAGGGCGAGGTACGATGGGCTGCTCCACGGCAGTCACGTCTCCTGAGTAGGATTTGAGCAGGGAAGCGTTCTTATTGGCCAGCATGGCTCTCTCATTCCTGCGGAACTTGGCTCTTCGGTTCTGAAACCACACCTGGAAGGTGGTTGGGAGGAGAGAAGGGCACAGGAGGGAGAAAGAAGAAGAGCAGGTTACACCAGTGAGGTCCTGGTTGATGTCATTAGACGATGCCCTCCTGAGGAAGACACCGAGTTGGCCCGGCACTCCCCCAAGAACATAAGCATGCCGGAACCCTCTCCTGGTGGGCTGTGTCAGAGCTCTGAAGGGTGAAGACTCAGTACAACAGGACCCTGAGGTGCTTCTGGTTCTCAGGATGCCAGGGGCGAGGTCCATGACTAACCCACGAGCTACCAAAACGGGGGTTATGATCCCTATTGTAATTACGATCAAGAGAGAGAAGAAAAATCCCATTACATGACTGCCACAGAGATGATGACATCTTTCAGGTTCCTTCAAAATGTGAAAACTTCATAATACTTATGGGCTATTTAAAGAAAATTCCTCATTGGCCCCAAAGTGGACCCTGTGACAAGGCTTTAAGAAGGAAGTGTTTGGAGAGTGAAGAAGCAGCAGAGAAGAGGAATAGCCACTGAAGAGAGTGCACTCAGTCCCCTGGGACAGTGAGGGCTAACACAGCGCCCAGGCTCCCTCTGAGGGGCACGCACTGCCACCAAGGTGCAAGAGAACTAAGGATTTGCTCCTGTCGTCATGGCTTCTTAATGTTCCAGCACATCTGACATGCTGGACACAGACAGGGCAGCACCCAACCTTCTAGAGAGAAACTTGTGAAACAGAAATGAACATACCGAAGGTTGGAAGTTCAATGGACTGCATTCAACTGTAGGGCTGGAGGGAAATGGCCAGTGCCGACAGCATCATGATCAGCCTGTTATTTACTAAGTGCTGCCAGGGCGAGGAACTTATATAAGCACATTGCATCCATCACTTCTAGTTATCAGGGCAATTCCATGTATTAGGCTTTCTTATTGCTGTTTCTGAGTTGAGGAGACAGGTTCAATGAGATTAAGCAATCTGTTGAAGTTCACAGAGATAAGAAATGGCTGAGTTTTGGGGCTCAAGTCCCAAAACTCAGATCTGACTCCTGATCAGATCTGACTCCTGATCTGACAACTCTGCAGATGACCATGGAATTTTATTCATTCATCTACTCATTCAATAGTCCCTTATGGAGGGCCTGCTGTGTTGCAGTCTGCATTAAATGCTGGGGACAGAGAGATGAGACTTGGGCTCTGCTTGCTCATAGGCAGCTCACAGTCTATTAGAAGACAGACATGTAAATTTGAAATATGCAAAACAAGCATTTTAGGTGCAATTATAGAAATGCATGACAAGGTATGGCAGAGAGAAATCCTATGTCATAGAGTGGGATGTTCGTACAACTCTAGTGAGCAGCATTCACAGAAAGTCCCCTGAGACTGGTGCCCCGTGGAGGTAAGTAAAGACAATCTGGACACACCTTTCCTGGCTCTGCAGACTCCCAGCCCTTTTGTGTGAACGTGCCTTTCACATTGCTAATAGAGTTATCATTTTAAATGCAAATATAACCCTGTAGGAGCCCTGCTAGATCTCATCCACTGGCTCCCCATTACTCACAGAATCAAATCAAAATGCCTTTTCATAGAATGAAGACTGTTCAGGAATGAGCTCTCTGTCCACCAGTCCAGCTGCATCCTGTACAACACGGACTCCATGCACCTGGCCCTTCATCTTTCCAGCTCCTACCCGGGCTCAAGCCTATCAGCATAGTTGGTTGTTTCCCACCTATGTATGTTCACACCCTGTGCTCCTTCTGCCTGTGACATGCGTCCCTTGTGTCCAGGTGCCAAAAGACGTATCTTTCAAGTTTCAATTGTAACATTGCCTCCTTTGTGAAATGCCATGGAAGGAACAGGACTTAAAAGTCTAGCAGAGTTGGATAAAAATATTGGCTACGAGACTTTATTTTTTATTTTTATTTTTTATTTTAATTGTTGTTCAAGTATAGTTTTCTGCCTTTTACTCCCATACCAGCCCCCCCACCCCCCCCAGGCCTCCCCACCAGCCTCCCCACCTCCCTCCCATTTCCACCCTGCCCCTTGTTTTTGTCCATGTGTCCTTTATACTTGTTCCTGCAAACCCTTCCCCTTTTCCCCTGCAATTCTCTCCTCTCTCACCTCTGGTCACTGTCAGCCTGTTCTCAATTTCAGTGCCTTTGGTTATATTTTGCTTGTTTGTCTGTTTTATTGTTTAGGTTCCTGTTAAAGGTGAGATCATATGGTATTTGTCTTTCACTGCCTGGCTTATTTCGCTTAGCATAATGCTTTCCAGTTCTATCCATGCTGTCACAAAGGGTAGGAGCTCCTTTCTGCTGCATAGAATTCCATTTGGCTACAAGACTCTAAAGATGTGTCCTTGGACATTTATTTAATTCCTCTGATCCTTTGTCTCCCAGTCAAATGAAGATAATAGTATCCACTCGCAGGGTTGCTGTGACAGTTGGCACCGTTTCAGCACTGACTAAATGTGGACTCTTTTTTCCCAGGTGGATTGGAGCATTCCTTCCTCTGCTCTGTCACTGATTCTTTTGTTTTGTTTCACTATTTATTAAATCACTAGTTCTTGAGCATTCCTTTGGCACAGGAATTATCTTGCTACATCACAACAGTATGGTATGCACATCTGTCTTGTCTGCCCCCAGTCTGTGACATCCCTCCGGGAGGGCAGCATCTTAGTCATCCCCGGAAACCCAGAGACGGTTCCAATAGCATAATAGGTGCTTGATAAATGTTTGAGGGGGAAAAAAGTAGAGGGAAAGAGATGAATTGTGTAAAGATGATAAGATGCAGCTTCCAGCCAAGAGAACGTCACAGTCCAGTGGGGGAAGCTGGCCCACATACGGCTCCATGTAGTGCTTGTCCTGTAGTGATGAATGCTGCACATATGGAGAAGACCAGACTAGGAGGGGGTGAGACTTCACTGGGGAGGAATCAAGTCGTGGAGGGAGCACTCTGGCCTTTGCACGCAGGAGATGTTCACAGCTCCAAAACCCATGGGAATGTGGGAGGTTGAGAAAGGAGGAAGATAGAGTAGTTTCAGCAGAGAAGAAAGCCATTTAGTGGTGGTTACCAGGGGGCCAAAGTAGCTCCCGACCCCAGCATCGTTCTTTTTTTTTCCATTTCTAACATTGCCCTGGCCAGGTTTCTTCATTTATAATTCAGGTCACCCCAGTCCAAGTGGTACTTTCAGGTACTGTGGGTGAAAGTTACTCATTGCTAAAAAATGTTATTCAGGTACTGTTGGACTAATAACTTACAGGTAGTATAAAGTTATTCATTACACACTGCAGGCTGAGCTGGGGCCATAAAAGATGTCAGGGATTGGAGGAGAGAAGGGATTTAAGATAGAAACAGAGTGTGGGTAGAGAGCTGTGGCAAGGGCATGGGGAGGAGGAGGGGGAAGGGCTCAGCTCAGAGTTCTGCTTTGGGTGGGAGAGTGGAAACACAAACACAGGGTTTTGTTCCCATGCTTACTCCTACCTGAGCGAGGAATCCCTGAGTAGTAATGGGCATGCCTCCCCTAACCTGTCCTTGGGGCCACCACGGTGCCCAAGATAACTTTCCTCTCCTGTCACTGACATTGTTCGTCTCCAGGAGAGCACGTCTAGGTGAGGTCCCTGTTTCCCATGGGGACAACTCTTACATGCTTTCTCTTTAGCCTGAGGGCCTCCAGGGCCCTCTCCCTCAATGCACCCAATGTTGCTCTTGGCACCCCATGGTCATGGCACAGACAGAGCTCCCACCTCAAGGCCCACAGGGTCACTCAAGGCCCTGGAGGGCCAGAAGGGATGTTATTTTCAGAAAGCAGTCCTCCGGGCCAAACTGAACACAGATGTAACACATGGTAATTTCTTCAGGAAGGAAAGACAGCCTGGGCCCACCGCCTTGACCAAAACTGCAGCCGGCCACTGGCAACATGGATGATGATGAGATGGTGGCGTTCTCAGAGGGAGCAAGGCACTCCCTGGAAACACATTCTGAGTCTGCCGTAGTGCTTAGCAGCAGGAACTCTGGGTTCAGATCACATCGGTGGGGTCTGTGTTCAGATCCCGGTTCAGCTTCTTCCTTGGAAGGTTTGCACATTCCAAGATGTGGGGAGGAAAACTGGGGTGGGGTCAGAGAGGTCACATCCTCATCCACATTAAAGCTCATATTGAAATCTGGGGCATGCAAAGTCGAGTGCCGAACTGGACAGTGTTTATATCATGAATCTAAAAGGTTGGGACATGGGAAGGAGGAGGGAGACCTCTAGTGAGGCATAGTCTCACCAACGACACCTTAAAGGCATTCAGTTTCAGTTTTTAAAATACTTTGCTGCCTAAAGAAACACAGAGATCCAAAGAAGACATACAGGTGGCCAATAGACATAGGAATAGATACTTAACGTCACTAATATCAGAGAAATACAAATTAAAACCACAATGAAGTATTATCTCACACTGGTCAGAATGGCCATCATCAATAAATCAGCAAACAATAAGTTCTGGTGAGAATGTGGAGAAAAGGGAATACTTTTGCACTGTTCGTGGGAATGCAGATTGGTGCAGCCACTGTGGAAAGCAATATGGAGATACCTCAAAAAATTAAAAATGTAACTGCTTTATGACCCAGCAATTTCACTTCCGGAAATTTATCCAAAGAAATTCAAAACACTAATTTGAAGGGATATGTGCACCCCTATGTTCATCACAGCGTTATTTACAGTAGTCAGGGTTCGGAAGCAGCCCTGTGTCCATCAGTAGGTGAGTGGATAAAACAACTATGGGACATTTACATAATGGAATTCTACTCTGCCATAAAAAAAGAAGAAAAATTTTATCTTTTGTGACAGCATGGATGGACCTGGAGAGCATTATGCTAAGTGAAATAAACCAGTCAGAGAAAGACAAACACCAAATGATCTCATTCATATGTGGAATCTAATGAACAAAATAATCTAACAAGCAAACTAGAGACAGACTCAGAGAACAGGCTGACAGCTTGAGGCAGCGTCGCTTAGGCGGGTGAAGGGATCGAGTGAAAAACAAAAAGCGCTGGTGGACAGGACAGTGTGGTGATGGGGCGGGGAGGTGGGTAGAGTGGAAAAGGGTATAGGCGGGATAACTTGTGATGAAAAAAATTACAATAAAAATGATTTTAAAAAAGAAACACAAAGAGAAACTGATTCTGTCCTCAAGTTGTCCATTTATAATGCTAATTAATTAGCACGAGCTCCAGCTGGCACCTTTAACCATGTTTTTAAACAGTCCTCAGAGCCATGCCTCTGAGAAGGGAGACTGGGGATACCTGCACTCTGGCTTCGGTGAGGTTCACACGGCGGGCCAGGTCCTCTCGCACGAAAGCATCAGGGTAGTGGGTCCGCTCAAAGACACGCTCCAGAGCCTGCAGCTGGCTGCTGTTGAAGGTGGTCCGGTTCCTCCGCTGCTTCCTCTTCTTCTTCTCCTCCGAGTTCAGCTGGTCATCTGGAATAGAAGATGCTGATGATAAGGAGCTGAAGTCATTTTGGGGATCCCCATTCATATGTCTTCACCGCATATCTACAATGAGGTATTGTTTCCTTTGCTCACATCTTTACCAAAGTGCTAGCCATAGCCAAACACCACCTTTGGGGTATAAATGCGGGCGGAGGTGCTCAGAAGTCCATGCGCCAAGCACCCTAGTAGTTCTGGTGCTTGGTGGTTGTTTGAAATCTGGGGCCAGACCTGAACCATCCAGAGGACATTTCCTGTGTGCTCTGTGAAGGCTGTTTTGTCAAAGAGGATGAAGGACAATTTTACTGCCACCCCTGCTCTCTGGACTTCTCTAGAGCTGGGGGAGGGAGAGTGGGTTGCTTTGGAGCTTATTTGTCACAGACAAGATTATGTTCATTCATATTGCTTCATAACTGAGGAGACCAGCTATCCTCTCGCTCCCTCTCCTCAACATACCCACCTCCACACTGACTGAAGGGATTTCTGTAGTGCAGGGCATTCTCCTGCATTTGCTGAAGGCTCCGTGCTGGTGCCCGGGCCTAGGCCTGGATCAGGGCTGTACTTACGGCACTGTCTACCATGGCCTGGGACCTACCCTGTCACCCTGTGAGAGCTCAAGAACAGGGAGCAAGACCTCTGACACGGTTTCCCCCCAACACTGAGTTCTCAGGCATGGAGACCTCAGGGTCATCCGGAGAACCATGACCTTGTCTTTACCTGTCTACTTCCCTCCCTGATTTTCTCTGCATTCCCCCCAAAAGTACAGCTGGCCAGCTGGTCATGCAGCCCATCCACAGCAGTCAGAGGGTCCTGCCATGCCCACTCAGCCCAGGAATGGTGGATGTGTGAACTGAGTGGAATACCAGCTCTGCTGACACCCCATCACTCTGTCACCTGAAGCCCACATCACCACCGAGCCTGAGCGACAGAGATTTACAGCACCAGCTGCTGAGGCCCAGGTCACATGCCCAGCCTGGTGACCTGGATATAAACTTCTAGCATCTCTCTCTCCCTGAAGGCATTGGCCCAAAGAGAAATACGAAGGGTGAGGAGGATGGAGAGATGGCCGTTGCTCCATGTTCAACAAGTAGCTCTTGGCTACTTTTCCAACATCTTCTGGTCCTCTCTGACCATGAGCACAACACACTCACGCACTCCACGAGCACCAATCACAATGTCCGAACACAACTGACACCACCTGGGCCCTAATGTTATCCTTATTGCATTGCAGGTCAAGGGCATGTTCTAGATCCAGGTGTGCATTCCAAGTGCAGCTGAAACCCTGGAGCTCCTCGCCCAGGCCTTTCAGTGCCCAACAACTGAGGCTTCTAGGTCTTTTTGGTGGCAGACCCATTCCTCCTGAGGGGCTGCCTCACCAGGACACCCTTGGAGCTTGGACTAGAGATGGCCCATTCCTTAAAGCATCTAGATATCTAAGTGCTGGTTGAATTTGTTTTCAGGGAAAATGGGTAACATTTCTTGCCTTTAAACACTGTTTCTGTAGAAACAAACAAACAAAAAAGCCTGTATGATCTGAACCACATGCGAGAGCTCAGAAGCACTCCACAGTCACTCTCTCAGCTCCATGGTGGGTTGAGGCCCAGCCCTGCCTGGCTCTTTGTGCCTCTGCCCAGAGCTCAGCTTCTAAGGCACCACCGTGACACTCAATGACAGGGTCAGATCGGTGGTGTCTTGAGAATGCAGCCAGTTTGATTATCATGCTTTCCTGGATCTCTCAAGTCCTGGAATAATCAGGCCAAGGCATCCCTGATTATACCACTGTTTAGTTATTAGTGAAATTTGTTTATACCAACACCAATGCTAGCAGGCAAGCACCTAGGGTCCATCACCTCTGAGCACCTATTTGCATGTTTGAAGTCATCCCTTGTATTTCCATTCTCTTTCCCAAATCTCTTGTCTACAGCTCTGTATGTCTTGTTCTTAGGCCCCTCTGGGTCATCCAGGCCTTAACGACAACACCATTTCACACCCCCATTAGACAGAAGTCTGTACAACATCCTTAGCTTCCATACCTACCCCAGCCTGAGAACAATTAGACAGTAGGCTATTATTTTTAATCATATAAAGGAAATCCCTTATTAAGCCAATGTCATGATTTGCTTTCTCTGGAATAACCACAAAGTCTTGACCCTCTATGCTGTTGTGTTAAGCCCGATTCTTTGTGGGCTGCCTAACTATGACCGTGAACAAGAGTATTTTATGTTCTGTTCTTAGTTCTGCAACCCACTACAGAATCTCTCAGCAGTTCTTTGACATCTTCCACAGTTCACTCAAATCCCACTGCCTGTCCACCACTACCCACGGGCTCCCCTGACGTGGGAGTCAGGGAAATGGAGAATAACAGTTTCTGACAGAGAATAAATAGCTGTGACCTGAGACCATTGCGGCAAGAGTTTCCCAGTGAATATTCTTGTTGTTTTTAACAAATGAAAACACCAGCCCAGATCATGTTGAAGGTGAGAAGAGATGCACAAGGGACAGGGGTCTGGAGAGGCTGGGTCTGGCCTGGGTCCTTCAAAGAGTGAGTATAACAGAAAGAGGCAGGAAGGAACAGTGACAGCTTGAGCAGCAGCCCTTGGCGCATCTGTCTTTGCTCACAATCACTGAGTGTGAGTCCCTGGTTTCCCCCACAAACACACAGCACAGGCCCAGTACAGACTCTGCAGGAGGAGGGGAGATGGACACACTATAGAGGCTCACGAATGGGGGTATTGGAAGGACCTGTGTTAAGCGTATCCGATTCTAGACTGAATAAAAGGGAGACAGAGCAGTGTATTGTTATTGCCAGAAGATAATCTTTTCCTGTGAAAATGGCTACGGTGAAGGCTGCTTTTGAGACATGCTCTTCAAGGATACTGACATCCAATGGGACATCAGGAAGTGTCTCGTTCTTTGGGATCCTGAAGTGGGTGGGATTCACTGAGCTGCAGGATAAGCACAGGGACATGGATGCAGTTTTACCAAGGTCACAATGCTCCAAATCCAAGATGCTTACGGATTTCATGTATGACAATGAATTGCAAGTACGAAGTTACCAACAAGCATTCTAATAAAAACAAGCACAATGACCTTAATTAACCAGGTGGGATCACAAGTCATGAAAGATTAGCACCAAATGAAACCAGAAAAATTGTCAAATTTAACTTTTATTTGATGGATGCAGTGAATGAGACCTAGAAGAATACAGTGATTTGTCCAAATAACAATACCAAGGCTTGGCTGAGGAAGGACTCCTAATGCCATTCCACTGTCAAGAGCAGATGACAGTGTACATGCTGTGCATGAGAGGGGCAGTGGAGCATTAGAGATATAAGTAGAAAACACTACCCTGGGGAAATTTTACAGGAAAGGCAGATTTTCCCATCGAAGTTATAGAAAGTGTCAAAGAGAGTCCCTGTGTTTCACATGTTGTTCCTATGAGAAGAGCCATTTGAAAAATGCAACCACCGTCATCTAGAACAGCTGCTTTGATCCGGATGTCCTTGAATTTCCCTTTCCAGTGGCCTCCGCTGAGGGCATGCAGGGGCTTCCCAGCACAGCAGCACAGCCCGTCTTCTCCCCACGCCCCTTCAGGCACTTTCTTTAATTTAAGCACCCAGTTCAAAGTCTGTTTCCCATGATACTTCTCAGATCTTACCTTGTCTCTAAAACCTTGCTGATAACTCTGTTCTCTACATTTCTGTATATATTTTAATAAATAATCAAACACATGGTTAAAATTACAGTTCAGTTCTTTCTGTGTAAATGTCTTGTCACCTCCATGCAGTCAGGTACTCCTATAGAATCTTGATGATTCATCTGAATAATTTCTAAATTCCAGTCATTCTTTTTAATGATGTATAGCAAACAATTAGGCTAACATAATCTTTTGTACATGGATAATTTTACCTGGGGGGGGGGGGGAGAGAGGGAATAGCTTTTACCATGTTTCTTTTTTCAAATATGTTAGTCATCAGATCTAGAGATGGGTGAAACTGTGGTGGTTCCGATCCCTTTGCAGGCCCTTTATTTTTATTCCTTGCCAGAAAAGCAATTCTCAATCAAGGATCAGTTGAAGCAAATAGGAACACCCATGAGAAAGAGATGCTTTTCAGTGGACCAGGGTGTGAGCATGCGCATGAGGCACTTCCCCAGGGAAGAAGCCCTGTGTCCTGGGAAAGGTGCCATGGTGCCTTTGATTACAGGTGGAAGAGGGCACTAGCTCTGACCTTGGCTCCCTCTGGACTCCACCTGGGGCCGCCGGCGTTGGTGGAGAAGAAAACGCCATCCTGTGGATGGAGGACCCGGCAGCAAGCCATGAGTCCCGCTCAGGAACCTAACAGTACTCGCCCACGGGCATCCCTTAATGCCCGGGACACTGGCCCTCCTCTGCTCTCTGCCCTGTGGGAGGGGCCTTGGTGAGTCCACATCCAGACGCCAAGTGTAATTTCAAGGTACAGCAAAAACATATTTTAGGAATGACATCTGAAGAGAAATGTGTTTTGCGTGCCCAAGTCACATCAATTTGGGCAGAATTCTGATGCAAGAAGGTAAAACGCCAGCTTCAGTAGCAGAAACCAACCGCCACATCAAAGCTGGTTGCCTGCATTTTGGTTGGAAACATGGAAGGCAAGCGGATCTGAAGGGCAGCCCGCTGATCATTTTATGGGCTTGGAAGAATGTTTTCAAAGGCCCTACATTGCACAACAACTACTTACTTTAATGGGATTTGTGTGGTTCAGGCCCTGTAACCTTAAGAAAATTGAAGGGAGGTATAATTGCAAAAGCCACTAAAAACTGTTTTAGCTTTTATTGCAAGGCCTATGAAAAGCAGTGAGATGGAGCTGCGGCAGCCACTGGCGTTTCTTTGGTTACACTGAGTTCCAATTACAATGAGAACAGCATCCTTTTAATAAGGGCCCCGGTGAGCAGCACAGGGTTCACCGAATGAGGCTAACTTGCAGCACAGACCAAGCTCAGTGTGTCACAATGCACAAAGCCTAGGTGATCGGCACGCCCACACCTTCTCTACAGCATACCCGGCATCCTACACCACTGAACCCTAGCATCTGTCAAAAAGGGGCCAGGACCCCACCTGTACAAATGCCCAACTGTGCAGCTGTTGTCACCCTGGGGTACGGGTCATGTTACCAGACCCTGCCTGCTCCAGGATGCTCTTCAATGTGCATATGTTTTTTTTTTTTCTTTTTACTGTCAACTTTGCCTAGACATGGTTTATTTTTAGTCAAGTATTGGTCCTAAACCTTATAAAATAGCATTACAACACCTGAAATGTAATTTGGGGGACTTATTTTCTTACGAGAACATAGTGCTCTAAAAAGTGTGTAACAACAGTATGTTGAATGGTTTCGACCAAAAAGATGCCAAAAACTGGAGCAATTTTGGGCAGATACCTCTCTAAGGGGAGCCCAGCATAGCCACCTGTCCTCTGAAACAGGAGACGCCGAGGCATGTGAGGTGGCAGAATGCAGTCAGTCTCCTTTTTGACTTCCTCTCACATCTCCTGCCACCTCTCCAGGACCCATGAATTCCACAGACCCAAGATGTCAACACAATCCATGCCACTGCAGCCCCTTTAACACTCTTGAGACATTTTTCTGAAGGGATTCCTGACCAGAACCCGCAGGCCATCCGACACACACAGCGTGCCTCTCACTCGGTCCTCTGCAGGAGCCCCAGCTCTCTCCCGGGGCTACGCTGACCATCTTCCCCAGGCCAGCATTTCCCATGTGACTCTGAGTCTATTGTAGACAGTAACTTCAGAGACAAAGTCTATGTTTGAATTTAATGAAGCTCTTTGCAATGCTCAGGAAATATGAATTAATAATCAGAAATGTTCATGTCTGGTTGGTGTGGCTCAGTGGGTTGAGCACCAGCCTGCAAACCAAAAGGTCACCAGTTTGATTCCCAGTCTGGGCACATGCCTGGATTGCCATCCAGGTACCCAGTTGGGGGCATGTAGAAGGCAACCAGTTGATGTATCTCTCACACAGCTATATTTCTCTCCCTCTCTTTCTCCCTTCCTTCTCCTCTCTCTAAAAATAAATACATAAAACCTTAAAAAATCAGAAATGTTCATACATTGACGTTATTATTATAGGAGTTCAGTGACTGAACAGAATACCTTCTCTTTTTGATAAACAAAATTCTGGCTTTAGATATGTAACCTACTCCCAATTTCTCTGTGACTGAATCACTTATTGACTCATTTTTCAATTCACTTCTGGATGTCAAAAAAGGTGGAAAATAAGAACGTTTTCATCAGACCCAGCTGAACTGTAATTGGGGAGGGGGCACAGTGGAACAGAATAGAAAGTTTTAACTCGCTTTGAAATCAGAACAGCTGTATTTGCCTGCAGCCCCTGCTGCCTGCTTCACTGTGGGGTCTGAGGTAAGACACTCCCCTTCTCCAAGCCTCTGCTTTTGAAACAGTAACATTTGAAAATTTGATGAACACATTGTAGGCAGATAGTCTGACACATTGTTGTAGGCATTTGGTGGTGCTACAATTTCCCCTTAGACATGTATGAGTCAAGTTCATTGTTCCTTGTCTTTCTGTTTGCAGTGTTGGTGCTTAAGTATTCCGTAAGATTTCTACCACAGCATAGACAGGGGAAAGCAGGACCGTCAATCAAATATGTTGATGTGACTTAGTTTTGATGGAGAGCATAACTGATATCTGGGGAGGTTAAAAATGAAAAAAAAATGCTTTAAAATTGAGAACTGAGACATGGAAAATTGCACATGGAAATTATGCCTGGAAGTTTGTCTAAAAAGCCCCATTTGGGACACTTTTCTGCTGCTAGTCAATTCCTGGCTTTCAGACAAACCAATTTTTCTTTCTCAATTTAGGTTTTGAAAAGAAACATTCAGAAATCAGGCAGATTCTAGCACTTGAAAACAGGTAAGCAATTGGTGCCTTGAACAATTAATCTCATGAGAAATAAGTTTTTTTTTTTTTTTTTTTTTTTAAGGCAAGAAAAAGAAAGAAGGCCAAGCTCTAAAACCAGGCTATGAAAACTCAATGATTTTTCAGCCTATTTGCCTTGGGCTGACTAATTTGGTTGCCACATGTCTAAAAAAATACAAAAGTTGGGTCATATTACTTAATATTTGCTCAGTGAGTTGTTTTTTTCCCCTCAATGTCAGAGTGCTTTGATGCATTCCAAAGGGATAAAAAGAAACCCAGGAAGACAAAGTTCTGGGAAACGTGCGTTCTGACGGAGAGTTTAAAAGCTTTCTAAATGTGCCGGATTCCAGGTGTGTGGTCGACTTGGAAGGGCCTGTACTTCAACGCAGACTGCACACAGAGCTCTGGGTGAGCCATCTGGGGCTGTCTTCTTCTGGTGGCGGCCTGCCTTTGTCGTGAGGCTGTTGTCATTTTGTAAAGACATAACATCAATCTCAACATTCACAGTGGAAATTGGTGTCTTCATAGGAGACAACTGCCCTCAGTCATTTTTTAATGATTCATTTTCTAAGTAATAAATGTTAGTGTCCTCAGGAAAAATCTGATAAAAAAAACAGATTAAAAACAAACAAACAAAACTGAAAGTGGATAGCAACAAAGGAGATGAACGTAATTAATGAGTAAGCTCAGCTTACTCATTAACTGGAAGGCTGGTAGTGACAGAACAGGACTCTCCTGCTTGAACATGAAGACAAGTAGGCATCGGAACACTTGAGAACAGAAGCATGACTGTGCGTCCTTAAACTTCTTCATCTTGAGTTAAGAGGACAAGATGCCTATAGCAGAGAATGCCACAGGGGACAGAAAATTAGCTTTTTATTACAAGGAGAGATAGAGCTGAGGGTAATTCTGTAACACTGTATGGAGTAAATAAGGAGGGTAAAGAGGAAATTTAAGGCCCTCTCAGGTGTTTCTCCAGTCTTCTATAGCAAACTAATATGCAGATAGAAATGTGCCCTGGCTGGTGTGGCTCAGTGGGTTGGGCATTGTCTTGCAAAGCAAAAGGTTGCTGGTTCAGTTCCCAGTCAGGGCACATGCCTGGGTTGCAGGTTTGGTCCCTGGTTGGGGTGCATATGAGAGGCAACTGATTGATGTTTCTCTCTCTCGTCCATGTTTTTCTCCTCTTTCTCCCTCCCTTCCCTTTTCTCTAAAAATAAATAAATAAAATCTTTAAAAAAACCAGAAATGTGCTAAATCGATCAACATAAGAAGCTTGGTCTTTTAAAATAATGTTTAAATGAAAGGAAATTTAAATTCTGTTTCAAGAATAAGGAAAGCCAAAGTGTCAACAGTGGTTCAAAGCTGGGCATGTTTGGGGATATGCCACCCTGTAACATCTCCAGGTTTCAACTCTCTTGTCTGTAAAATGGTTTGCTCTAAGATAAATATGATACATGGTTTGAAAGGTGTAGTGACTAGGTATACCTGTTTTCTTCCACTTTATTTTAAATTCTAGTGAGGAACAATGGTGGAAAGCTTTGGCTGGCCATCAGGATGCTCAGGTTCTGATTCAGAAAGATTACAGACCAAATGGGTGAGGTTAAGCCACTGTGGACCGACTGGCGGAAGTGATGGGTTGGGCTAGGGTAGGGGACTAAGATCCCTTTCAAACCCAGGGTCATGGGCATGGGGATTGCTTTATTGTTTGGGGAAGAAAACTTTCAATAATTATTTGTTTAATGAAATGACTGAATCATGCCCTTCTGTTGCTATGTTTTTGGTCTTGCTTTGTTTTGTTTTTGTCTTTGTCCTGGAAAGCCTTTGGCTAGAAAATACATCCAATGAGAACTATGCACTAATGACACAGGCCTGGAGACAGTTTGGTGAGTGGTCTGCTCCCTAGGCCCAGAGCGCTCTGCAGGGATGGCTCCAAATGGAAATTAACATGAATCTTTATTTTCAATTAGTTTACCTAAGCACAATCCAAAGAAGGAGGACACCAGAGAGGTTTCTAAGAGACAGTCATTCTAACTTTTAAATGTCCTAAACAGAAATGGGAATAACTGCCCTTTCTTTCCCTTCTTCTACTGGCTTTGACCTGCTAACCATGGTTTGAGTGACAGTGGCCTTGTTTGTGTCAACCACTGTAGGCTAATCCCCAAACTAGTGCCACAAACAAAGGTCACACCCAACCTTGAGCTTCACACCTTCTCTCTAATACCTTATTCATTCATTTGAACAAATATCTATTGAGCATCTTCTACATGCTAAGCAAGTAGGTGCTCTGAGAAACACAGAGAAACCTTACCTGCAGTCCACTTTCAGGGGACTTTATCACTGATTTGGGGGATGAAGTCGCAAGCACTGGAGAAGCAATGTAGCGATAGAGAAGAGATATTCCAGTAGATGTGGTGGCCCTCACAGCAGCAGTGGGCAAGAAAGGGGGTCAGAGATGCCACAGTGGGTGGTAGGTTGGAAGTCATGGTCAACAGGCACCTCTCTGTCTTACTTAAAGCTCAGCATTCATTTCTCAGCTGCACTGTGACTTGTTACTCTAATCACCCTGTCCCTTTGTGCTATTAGTGGTGGTGACAAAAACACATTTTCCTCATCTTTCACTTATATTCCTCTTTGTCCTTGTCTCTTTTTGCCAAGCAGTACATCCTAGGCCTCACCCCATCCACAGACCCCTTATACTGATGGCTCCTTCCCCTGCTCTGAGTCAGTTGACCTGTCAGCTCCTCATGGGGACCTTTTCTGATCACCAACCGGAAGTAGCCTTCCCCTCACTCTTCTCCTCCGAGCAGCTGAACCCCTGCTTGATAACACATGTGAATCTGTAGTTGTTCACACGGTCTCATACTAGAGTGTGCACTTCATGAGGGCAGGAACCTTTCCTGACTTGTTAATGGTGGCATCTAGCATCTAGCACTAGTGCCTGGCCTACTTCAGGCCCCTTTCTGTGAAGGATAGAACAATCATGTTAACTGTGCTTGGGGGAAATGCCTAGGGTCCCCACCCTGGGCAATTCACACTCAGCCACCAAACCCGGTAGTCCTTTCAGGGCTGCCTTCTTGGAAAGTCTTGGCACGCAGGTGTTCCTGCTATAAAGACCTACTGCAGTCTTTCTGAGGCCTGCAGGTTCCAGATGCAGGTGGTACCCAGGTCTCTCATGCCCTTTGCTTGGGCACCCCTTTGCATCAGTAATTATCCCCCCAGTGAGAAGGTAAGCCTGGAAGGCAGGCAAACTAAGAACATAGAACAGATCTCTTGTTCATCTTAGTAGCCTGCAAGACATCTTTGACTTTGATAATGATGATACATGTGGAATTATTGACAGTTTAGACATGACCTAGTACAGTTATTTATGTTCCGAAATTATGTGTTTAGCTTCAGGTTGTATTTTCTTCTAGTTAGTCATTTCTAGTCTCTGTGTCTTCTAGCCCCTTTTACTGGCAAAGGGGCTCAGGCAAAAGCCTGGTGAATCCATTCTCTGACATACAGGAGCATTACAGGCTGTCAGCCACACCTAAGCCTTAATTACATGGTGATTTCCTCTCCAGGGATATGTGACTGTTTTAAATAGTAAGGAAAACAATGCACTAAGGTTACATGAGAAAAAATGTTTTTGGGCCAAATACCCTAAAATCCATGTGGAATCATCTTATTCCACTGAATCATGCTTGCTGTTGCTGAGCAGCCCTAAAGGGCTCCTTGTTAGTAGGTGACTGTCTGACTGCAGTGGGAACCTGTGAGTAATCTGCATGTCACTGTGACGCCTGCTGTGGCCACCGCTTCCAACTCCCTGTCATCTGAAACTTGGCAAGAAGAACTCATACTGCTCTACTCATAACAGGAAGAAAGCAGGATGGAGGAAAGACCTAACAAATTTTATTGATTAAAAAGAGGATTGAACTACAAAAGCTAACTAAAGATAGGAACAAGGACTTTTAGTCACTACCTAAATCATTCTTTTCCTTGGAGTCTGTTTCTTAACTTGCCTCCAATGCCAATCCAAGTGTTCTTCCCTCCACATTCTTGCGTCTTTTCTCAGATGTCCACTATTTTAAATTTTCCCCAACTTTTAAATTACTTTCAGGAAGGGACATTGATGGTAATGTGTTGAACAGGGAGGAAGAGCGCACTGGGACAGGCCAATGTGTGACTCCATGACCCACGGTCCCCGGCCATTGGGAGTGCTCTCCTTTGCCAGCCTTATTTCCCCTCTTCCCCCATGACTCTGCGTAAAGTGGCCCAGGGATCGGTGGTCTGGCTGACTCTCTGGAAGTCAGCACCTTTAAACAAGGTGTCTTAGGAATACACGAGAATATTTTGCAAACTCAGGGGACTCGTGAAAAAACATATGAATTCGGTGTGTAGGTAGAAGAGGTAGTCAGATTTTACAAACACAATGTTGCCATAAATCTATTAAAGAAAATATATGGTAACTGATTTGGGCAAAAGTGAGGATATGATAAGCTGGGGTTTAAAAATGTTTTATCTCACCAAAGAGAGAATTATCTTGAAGGAAATCTGCCCCCTTGGAGCTATTCAGATGTATTTTGAAGACCCCCACCTGGGTCCTTCACTTCGTTTCTTTGGTTATTTCCATATGAAGGTTTTCTAGGGGTAGTAGTCAAACCTCCCCCTTGATAGCATCATCAAACTTCTTTTTCTACTGCAGATCCATTAGTTTGGGGGGAATCTCCTTGGCTAGAGGGTGGTTATGATTTTCTTTCCTGGAGACTTCCCACTTTAGCACCACCGCCAGCTCCTCTAAAAGCCAACAGGGCACTTAGCTTTGGTGGCCATGGAGCCTGGGAGGTCACCAAATGGTATCAGGATGCTTAACATCTTGACCTGGGAGAACACATTTTTTATATCAGAGATTATCTCTAATTTGTCATAGGCTACAGATCAGATTTATATAATAGTGATTTTATTCCCTTTCCATGTTTTCAGCAATCCAATGTTTATAAGAATTGTTTCATAGAATTTTATTACAAAGACAACTTTATTTAATGGTGGGGAGAAAAACAGACTCTAGTGGATTAGTGGTCAAACAACCTGGGTTCTCACTCTGTCTGGCCCTAAAAAGTCATGGGATTTTTCCCCCACAATGTCATTTCATTTCAAGAATATAACTCTGCTGATCTGGGTTTTCACTCCTAATGCTGTCAAATGGGGGGCATGGTATTGGGCTGTTTTTAATAACTTTTTCTGATTTTCAGTAATAAAATCCTCTTTAAATACTTGTCCAATGAATAAATTTGTGCACTCAAAGAGGGATATAGTAAAAAAGAATATATTTACTTACTCATTATTTCTGATTTTGGAATATATGGATTTAACAATAGATTAAGTAGATATTACGTACTTCCATGGTTATTTCTGTAGTCAAATCTGCAGTGTTCTTGATGTTTGAAATAACATTACCAATTATCTTTGTGGATATCAAGGTTATTTCTATGTTGCATGGGTGCTTATTTTCTTTTAGATAATTTTTAAAGAAAATGTTGAGACTTAGCAGGTATTCAAACAATGGGGAAGACAATACAAATGAAACACTTTTATAAAGTTCTGGAATTTTAAAATAATCTAACGTTTAAAGATGGGGGACATATTTCTCCTAAAATGTCCGTGTATTCGAGCATGCATGCAGATGTGCATGTAGATGTGGGTGTATGTGTGACTCAGCTCAGAGAATCCTGGGTTGAACTGCAACAGCGCTGTAAACATGAGAACTAGAGGCAGATCCAGTTGCCCACAGTGGAAAAGACCAGCCTGTGGTATTGGGAAACATCATACTTGTCTGGGTGTTCTCTAGAGCCCACTAAAAATGCTAGGATGGATCATCATCACCTAGTCCCATGCCAGCAATTCACTTTGACACATTAGTTTCTAGGTAGGAGCACCCAGACAATGGCTCATGGCATATCAGTGCCAGCTGGACTCAATTGTAAACAACAAAAAAAGTATTTTAAATAGATACTTCAGATGTTTAACATTTAAATAAACCAAGGCCGAGAGTGTAAGGATCCAAGTGAAGCTGGTTGCCAAGTTGTGCTGGTTGGTACAAGCAAGTGCTGTATCACTGAGGTCTTAAATTGCAGCACATTGCAGACATGGAGGAGGAAAAGTGGCCAAAAAGAAAAGGAGAAGGGGCATTGAAGATGGATCACTAAGGATGGTTTTCCATTAAACTCTGAGAGCTCGCTCGTACTTTGCCACCATCCCGCTAGGACTGAAGTGATATGCAAGACATTGGAACCGTTGTAGTATATGTCTCAAAATCCAAAGCAAAGCTGCTAGGTAAGTTTTATGGGTCCGTCTACAAAAGCAGCTTCTTGTCAGGCCTGGAAAAATCATGTTACCAAGGATCCAGTAACAACAGAATCTAAGGCTGTTAGTTAGATTCCAAGTTGAGGCCTCTTCCAAAAGGAGAGCATCCAGAAAAACAATTTATTCCCCAGACTGAGAGAGAAAGTCTTAATATTACGGATTAAGAAAGTTTGGTGGATAGTCTATTAGACACGGGCTACAGATCTGCTGGGGCAAATCTGTCTACCATTCATTTCAACAAAGACATCACAAAGGTGAGCTTCTCCAAGATCATCCGTTGTGGGAGCACAGGACAGGAGACAGGAAGATGTATGCCCTTGGCTTTCCAAAGTCTACCCTGCTTCTCGAGGTTCCTTTAAGGAGACAGCACAGCTGAGAAGGCAAGTTAGCATCCAGTCCTGTATAATGACGGCAGTGACCGATGGCCAATAAATCAGTTACATCTTGCGGACCCTACTTAACCTTTGGATTTGATGAATATTTGGTGTGTGTTTTTAGTGGTTTTGAGCCAAACGTTAACCACAGCCTAGAGATTTTTGAACCTCAGGAAAAGAACGAGAAACCTGTGTTCCCTACTTTATTCTCAGTGCAGATGGAAGGAACTGAATTCCATTAGTCAGAGACAATGTAATTGAGTTCATAACTTCTGAGGGCTGAGAGGTTGCATTTCTATGGTGCCTTTCTTCCAAAGATCATAAAACACCTCACATATGCTATTTCATTTATATTCCAAATGTCTTTGTGGAGGACGAAAAGAACACTTAGCATCATTTTAACCAAAAAAGTATTAATAATGTAATACAGTTCAGCAAAATAAGGGAGGCAACATTTATCTAATTTAACATATGGGGAAACCAGTGTTTAGTAGCATTTTACTTTTAATTAAAATTTTATTTTACTTTTCCCAACTTCTCTAGACCACATTAATTATTCTCTTAACTCTAATCACCTCAAGTACTTAATATTATACAACTGAGCACGTTGCTTTATGTGGTCATGTTATCATCTCTGTTTTCTATGTGTTTCTGTCTCAGTCGCTGCTCAGAGGAAGAGACTGGGGTGAATCGGAAATGAACTAAGTAGGTGACAGAGCCCTGGGAGAGTCCCCTCTCTGTCACTCACCATCAGCAAACTCACACATCCTTCCTAAGCTCCAGTTGCTTTACTAACAAGTGAAAAAAAAAGGCATAAATGTTTTATAGGATTGTTGTGAAGTACAGATAACTTTCTAAAACACTATTCATATAAATAAGACATTATTAGATAATGATTATAGACTTCTGTTATATAATTTTAATTATGCGGTTATATAATTATTATAGAATGTCATAGCCCTGTGAAGGCAGAGACAATATTTTGTACCTGTCTTAATACTTTCCTTCTAATGTGATGTTAAGTCAATGTGATTTTGTGAGTAAGTCCTTCATGAACATTTCTTAGTAAAACAGATGATTTCTGAGTACTTACTATCTGCCAGGACCCACTGCCAGGTATTTACTTCGTATTTCACTGCTGTACAAGGCCATGTGATTGCCACCCCTGTGATGCAGGTGAAGACACCAAGGCTGAGGCTGAGCAGCCTGGCAGAGGCCCACAGCCGATGTGTGGCTGTGGCTCCTGGCTGTGGGGCTACTGAGCTCAAATTCTGCAAAGCTTTACTCTCTTGCCTTTCAGAGAACCAGGGGTTGAGAAAGTGCAGAGGTCGTGAACTTTCCTTCCTAAAACTATTAAATAAATGGAAGAACTTTTAAGAAGTGAATAGAAATTTGTGGGAGCATGTTGGGTATCATTTTAACCCAGATATTGAAATAGGTAACTAGACCAAATCCTTGATATGATGGAATTGCATTCATGGAATTTTCACGACATGTTTCATTAAGAGAAATGCTTCTGAGCATTTGTTTTGGAAAAAAAAAAATTGAGACTCGGACTTACAGCCTGCAAGACATTTCTGCTCTTCTCCAGATTAGTGAGTTATTAGATGCTCCCAGAAGGGCAGGGACATGAATCTGATGATGCACAAGGCCAGCGGGAACCCAGTGGCCGAGTAGATGAAGGGCCCACCTGACACACTGAGTCTCACGGGTCCGAGCTACCACAGCCCCAGCTCTCTGGAGTCCCCAAGCTGCTTAAAATACTCTACGGTTGCCACTTATGGAAGAGCCATATTATACTGTCTTTGCCTCAAGTGCTATCAAAATGGAATTTAAATTCATGCATTTACCCTTCAGAGGGCGCTTATGTGATAGAACAGTGGAAAACATGAGAAAACAAGTCAAAATTCACTCTCTCTGACATGAACATGGGCCAGCACCTCAATATAAGGAACTGGTTAGTCCCATTAGGAAATTCAGTTGGGCAGTTCTTGTTGTTTTTAGTCCTTTTGTGATGTTAGCAGAAATGTGGGTCTGCTCTTTACACACACCAGTTCCA
The DNA here is from genome assembly GCA_004027475.1 of Anoura caudifer. Lineage (NCBI taxonomy): Eukaryota > Metazoa > Chordata > Mammalia > Chiroptera > Phyllostomidae > Anoura > Anoura caudifer. Next base: position 419,932 of record PVKU01000500.1, read on the forward strand.
TGGTGGGGATCTAACAAATGTGTAATTCTTTTTTTTTTAATATTTTATTTATCTACTTTTAGAGAATGGAAGGGAGGGAGGAAGAGAAGGAAAGAAACACCAATGTGTGGTTGCTTATCCGAGCCCCCTACTGGGGACCTGGCCCACAACCCATACATATGCCCTAGACTGGGAATCGAACCAGCAACCCTTTGGTTCACAAGCCAGAGATCAATCCACTGAGCCACACCAGCCAGGGCCAAATGTATAATCCTTGAAAACAGCAAGCAAAGCATTTGGCCTGAGTTGACAAGGACTAGTCGGATGCCCACAGATCAACTGAGTTCATACCCAAGGCTTGTATAAGCCTTTAAACTATGGACTTTAAATGAAGTTGCAATGACTAATCAGTTCAGGTGTCCTGTCTTGTGTTTTCTTTCCATTCATATAATAGGTTTGTCGAACACCTACAGGTGGGTGGGCATGGAAGGGTGATGGTCTCCACCTTCCCCAGAGCTCACCGTTCAGTGAGAAAACCAGGTATATGAATAAGTAGCTTCCAACAAAATGAGCTAAATAAAGTAATGAGGGCAAACACTGTAAAGTCATGGCACAAAGGAGGGATCAGTTGTATTTTAATATGGCAGAAAAGAGTCACAGAAAAGGAAGACCTCATTGTATTGGATCTTGAAGGACAAAAATCATACATTTTGAGCAGGGGAAAAGATTGTTTGTGATGGATGGAGTAGAGTGATAGAAAGCAGAATTACTTTTTGCCATGAGGGGATTTTCACCTTATGTATTCCTCCCTCCAGTCCCATAGAAGCACACCATTGTGCTAATTTTAAAGGTTCGGAGATGTAGATGACTCAAGAACACAGGGCTGCTCAGTGAGATGGTCTTAACTCTCCTGTGCTGCCACAGCTGAGCATTTGGGAGCTTTGAGAAGAGAGGAAAGATGAAGCCGTGGGGAAAGCAGGGCCAGATGGTGAAGGGCCTCTTACAGCATGCATTTCGACTTCATCCTTTCATGCCGGGGAGTCAGGAATGAATTTTTTCGGCAGGGGCGTGGGTGCTGAGAGTAGTTTTGCCTTTCAGATAGCACCCCAGTAATTGCATGGAGCTTGGTTTTTGGCTGGGCATGAGACAAACCTCAGTGCTTAGACTTGGAAGGTCAATGCTAAAAATGTGGCCCTGCCTGCTACTTTTAATGGTCAGGATGCCTGGGGCCTCTCCGATGCTTCCACCCCCGCCCCCATAGTTTCTCTTGTTCATCATCTCCCACTCTCTTCCCTGTCTGGGCCTGTTTTTAACCCTCCTGGTCATCTTTCTTTCAATCTATGAATTATCTGTGTATCCAGGGAACTAAAGATACAAAGTGCAAATTCAGCACATGGAAAAAGAAACTATGTTTAGTGTATGGGAGAGCTCTGAAGGGCTTGCCAGATGGGTCAAATATACATCCAAGAAGCCCATGCACCTCTCTGTCAGGAACCTGCAGTCATCCACCTGCCAAAGGCTCTTGACTGAACTTCCCCAGGTCCATGGAGCCTCACTTTAACCAACTTGATTCGTAAAAACTGAAAATTTCCAAAAACATAATACTAGCTAGGGCCAAAAAACTAACCTTGGGATAGTTTTAAATTGCTAACTCTGCTGGTACATTTAAAGTGTAATTACCTATAAACAAAACCTCCAGAAATGCATCCATTTGGACTTCGAGCCCAGCTGGTATTTCCCATTGTACTTCTGTGTCGCCTTGTTGCATTATTACAGGCAGTCATCCCAGCTCAAATCCAGGCCAGCCTGCCACTTTCAGAGCCTGCAGGAACCCTCATTTCTCCCTGTTGGCCTCCTCCAGCCCCTTCATATGTTCCCTTCAGACTTAAAGTGGGCAGACCCTCCTGACCTCCTTTCCCAGCCCCATTGCTCTCTGCAGTTTTCTGTGAACTGCCCAGGGTCCCCCTTCTCGGCATTTACCTGGGGCCAGAGCCCCAGAATGAAATAGAGAAAGAAGGGAGACCTTTAAAAACTCAAAAACTACCTTGCATGTCAAGGAACTAAACATGGCTTCTTTGAGAGTTTTGTGAAAGAATAAAAATTCTGAGTGCAACATAAAAAAATTGTATTAATGTTTGCTGGAGAAACAGGCAAGCTTTTTCCACCAGAAAAGTCCTTTCTGTAGTAAACTTGGCAGCCAGGCAGCCTGAGCATTTATCTCCTGCACAGAAAGTGCTCTGTCAGGCAAGCTGTGACTAACAATACGCTGAAAAAAACACCACAGACTTCCACTGTATTTTATTTGGCACCGAGGAATTATTCCTCAGCACAAAGTATTTGCAACTGGCATTGGTTAAACAAGAAATTACAACCTTTAAAAGCCCTATTTATCATTAGCTGCAAAAGTTCAGACTTCACCGTCAATTACTTTGACAAAGGATTACAGACCATCCACGCTGCGCACAGGATAACAACCGCCTTGGCGGCCAGTGGGCCTCTCTGGAGGGAGGATTAGAAAGTTAACAGCCTGGAGCCCCTTCTCTTGGGACCCTTTTCATTCTTCTTCGCCCACCCTCTTCCCCTGTGCAGCCTGACCCTTCCATCACTAGTACCCTCCCTCCGTCCACCTAGGCTTGCAGAGGCTGGTAGACCAGCAAGCTTTCCACGGAAAGAGGCCATGGCTATGAAAACCATTGCTTAAGAATCCTTGGCCACATCAAATCAGTGGCAACTTTGCCCCCAATTCTGCTCTGAATGTGTTCTGTTGATGAAAATGGAAATTACAAGATTGATTTCTGAAAGCTGAAGAAATAGTACGGTGTTATTCCTCTCAGCTGCTTCATTTAGAGGCTAAATGGTCAGAAAAATAGTGATTTTAATAAGCCAAAGGCCTCTCCTGTGATTGTAAAACACCCGCCAGGGCCCTGAATGGTGCCTGTGTGCTCTGGGAGAAGCCTTTGCGTGCGCCTCTGAGGCCTTAACCTATCTTTAAGTGATTTCATTCCTTCGGAACGGAGAAACAAAGAGATGCTTTGTTTTCCAGACATTAAAGTAAAATTTTATAAAAAGCATTTTAAAGTGATCATATAAGTGATAAGACCTCTCTCTCTCTCTCTCTCTCTCTATATATATATATATATATATATATGTATGTATGTACATATTTAGCTTTAACTTTTCAGCGAAGTAAGAGGCTATTATCTGTTTTACTGCCGGAGTTTCTGTCAGAGGCCCACAGATGAATATTATTAGTCTCTTCAACATTTTGGTTTTACTGGCTGTATACAAACATCTTTCATGAGAACGAAGCAAAATAAACCTATGAATACCACTTCTACAAGGTTCGTAGTGTTTGAGAAATGATGATAGTGACCCTGGCTATAGTGTTGGTAAAGATGGTGGGGGAGAGAGGAGTTATTAAAAGTTATGTTTTATAAAGGTTTTTTAATGATATGAAAGAATACTTGTGAATATGTATCTCCATATATATGAGTGCAAGTTATACATACGGTATATTCTTAACTATATTAAACGAGATTGAGGAGGAAAAGACCTGAAGGAAGTAAATCAAAGTGGGAGGAGTGTTTGTCTGTGAGGGATGCAAGAATGGAGGATTTTCCCTTTACTGTTTTTTCTAGACTCTTTTCTAACTTTCTCTGATGAGCTTGTCTTACATTATTTCTGAGAACAAAAAGTAGAAAATGCACAAGCAAGGAAAAAATCAAAACTATACTATTATACTTGGAAGGTGATTTTGAATATGTAAACTTTCTCCCTTCTAATACAATAACCCATGGCGGGAGACAAGCATTCCCATTTTCCAAGAAAGTCCCTGAAGTTCAGAGAGATCAAGTGACTGGAAGGGAAAGGAGTTGGCGTGCCACCTCTTAAACCAAGGCTAACAAACTCATGCGGGTTTCAGGAAGGCACAGTGTATTTAATTTCTAGGCCTCTGTGCTTTGCCTTCATGCTCGCCGATGAGTGTGTGCATGCCCACGTGCATTAATTCACATGTAGGTGGGTCTGTTCATGGAGGAAGCTCCCATCTCTCCAAATCAGAGAATGTTCTAGCACATTGGGTCTGCTGGGTTCACAGGGCTATCGCTTGCAGGTGACCTCCTCCAGAAGTTACAGGAGTTGGCAAAGCTTTATTTAGCTCTCTTAGGTTCAAAGAATGTGCCAGGCAGATTCTGAGTCCAAAAATAATCTCCTTTTACTGGCGCTCCAAATTAACTCACGGAGGAGTGAGCCGAGCTAAATCAGAGCGTTCATGCCGCCAGGCCCGGGGAGTTTTAAAGAGCGGGGACTGCTCTCTCCCCCGTGAGAACTTTATAGCTTCCTTCCTCGGGGAGAGGCTGTGCTGAGATGCAAGGAAAGTCCGAGAAGCAGATCTCCCAGAATTCACTTTATTTGACAAAGACTCTCAGTTTAATTCCCCGGTGTGGAACATTTAAAATTTTTATAGGTTTTCCTAGCTTTTAAAGTAATTTGCATTTAAGTAAAGAGATACTAATCTCCGGTGCAAATGGCAAAATGTGCTCTTTGCTCTTTTTTAACTGGAAAATTTGGATTCATAAGAGTCACTGGGTGAGGTCATTTTTCTTATAAAGGACTTCTAATAGCTTGGCAAATCTTCACCACCTCCCTTCGGGCCCGCCAGCTCTGCCTCATGTTATCTTTTCCTAACTGTTGCCACACCGAGCTACATTTCTCTCCAGGCGCTGTGCACTGGGAGGCAGGTGACGCAAGATATAAAACATGAATCTGAGATCCATGGTGGCCTCTTTTTCTGTGACATGTCACCACTGGTCATGGCTAATGACACATTTACCACCACTCCTTCAGTGTGGGAGTAACCCCCACTGAGTTTTCGAAGAGCCACAGACAAACATGTCTTCCTGCCCTAAACCCTAGGATGTTATTCGTCACTCTGTCCTTGGCTCCTGCCTACCTGGCGCCCTGGGTTAGTGACCAGAGCAAGGGTGAGCTGTCAGCTCTCTCTATGTCTCTTTTGTACTGGGTTTTGGACACCACAACAGTGAGAGGAAACTCAAGTGCCTCAGGCTAGAGGCAGGTGTGTCTGTGTTTTATTTCCCGACACTGAACACCTAGAAGGTCCTAGAAAAATCATCCTAGGTCACTCTAGGCTGTGGTGCTACTTCAACTGAGGTTCCAGCAAAGGCCCCAGAGGACAGAGCCAAAAAAGAGTACACTCAGAAACCAAGAGTGAAAGAGAGGATGGGGTAGGTAGGTTGGGGGAAAGAGGGTGTCTGTGACTTTTATACGTCTCTCGTTGACTGAGAAGTGAGTTGAACAATTAGGAAATGTAAGTGATGGGTTGGCTTGTCCAAGTGCAGAGAACTCAAGCACAGCAGGCAGAATAAAGGCTTTGGTCCTGACGCTGAAGAAGAAAATGCCTGTCTCTGTCCAGCTGTGGCCACGAATGTCACATATGTATAGAGCCCCAAGGTAAAAGAATGACCTCCCAGGATGTGCGAACACACAGGTGATGCGAGCATCAGATGTGTTGCATATAGGTTTTGCTAAAAAGAAGGGCGGAAGGAGAGCAGCTGACTGACTGTTAGGTGCGTAGTGTTTATACAGCATCTTGATGTGGGTGGTGGCCACCATGCGCAGGGGTGAGTGAGCTGCAGGTGGACTGCACTGGGTGTTCGACTGGAGCTCGAAGGTGTGCAACCATCTGGCCGGTCTTGTGCAACTTGCCTCAGTTTCCTTGTTTTGAAAATATGAGGTTCCAAAGGATACCCCCTCTAGCCCCTTCCAGCTCTAATTGTCCATTGGGTGCAGTTATCACATTGAGTCATTCTAATATCAGATATGGGGCAAATTAGACCCCCAGGGACAACCCATTGTGTGAACTGGACCCTTCCATCGCAAGTTCTTACAATTGCATGCAAGGTCTGAGCATCTGGGCAGTGCCCCCAAAGCTAGAATTCTGCCAGCTCCCTAACTTACTGCATGAAGAGGCTGAATGATGAGGTGGAAGGGCTGATGCCTTTAACTGCCCCTTAGTTCCTGCAGGCATTGTTATTCTTACAGCGAAAAATCCTTAGATGCTATCATACTTTAATTTGTATCTATAGGAATACATCAAGCACAGCTGTTACTCATTAGACTCCAGGACTACAGGAAAAGGGAACAAAAATGAGTAAAGCTTTATTTACAGTCAACTTGCATTGTGAAATAGAAGAAGTCCCTGAATCAATAAAAAAGATGGGTTTGGCACTAAAAGCATAAATATGCTTTCATAATACAATGGTAAATATGGTGGGCACATTTCCCAGATTTTAAGTACTATTCCAAAATTCTTATTTTCTCTGTAAGTATACACACTCCTTCTAGCTCACGTGACTAGCTTCTGAGTAAGAAAATGCAGTTACACAGGGACCAGGCCTCTTCTAACGGGCATGTGTATTAAACACGTACATTAGCATACACGCCCACAGAATTTTCAGCTACATTTTATAAAGACAATTTCCACCCCTCGAGAGAAACAGCTGTTCTGAGAGACAGCGCACTCCCTACGTGTGAGCATCTCTCAGTGAGCCTGGATTGCATCTGCCAGGAATGTGGGAGAAGGAATTCCAGATCCCAGGACAGGTTTGAGGCGACCATTTAGAAGCTGTCTTTCAACTCTGAATTCAACGATGCTGTAGGCTACTGTTTTTTTTTTTTTTTCCCCTAAATTCATTAAAAAATTGACCCAACATTTCTACTGTTTCACTTGTTGGCAGATACTTGAACCAACAGAAAAGAGAAACAGTGACAAATTAGAAGGTTTGGGGCACTAACAATGTGATATGTTTGCACCCAGGAGTCCAACACACTCACACCTGGAAACCAAGGTCAGTGGTAACAAAATCCTTCAGGACAGTGACCCTTCTGCTAGAGAACTCCCAATGCTTTGGAAAACCAAAACTCTGCCTTGTGGAATCTCTGTGTGGTGAGCAACACTATTTGCACTTCTCACCAGCAGATGTATGAAAATTAGCCACCGCTGTTTGTACATAAGATGGAACGATTCCTCCCAACCATTTAACTTGGTGGGCAAAACCCCACCTGAGGTTTTGTTTTTTTTTTTTTTTTTAATCCTTACCTGAGGACGTTTATTGATTAGAGAGAGAGAGAGAGAGAGAGAGAGAGAGAGAGAGAGAGAGAGAGAGAGAGATCGAGATCAGTTGCTTCCCATAGGCACCACAACAGGGGTATTGAACTCGAAACCTAGGTAGGTGCTCTGACTGGGGATCGAACCCACAACCTTTTGGTGTACTGGATGATGCTCCAGTCAACTGAGCCACCTGGCCAGGGCCCACCTGAGTTTCATACTGCTTGCTGTAGACTCATTGCTTAGTTACTAATTCCTGCCTTCCTCCAATAACATCATATTTCTGAGAGAATTGATTTTCCTTGATCCCTGGTCTCATCTCCACATTTAGTCCAATTTGGGATTTGAGTTCCTCATCATTTTTCTTTAATTTCCAAGAAATTGCAACTAATAAATTGCCCCATCAACCCTGTTGCCCCTCCTCCATCCTACTATGTGCATCGTCACATTTCTCATTCCTTTAAGTTTTCCTTTTGAAAATCTGGCTGAGCAGGTTTTACCTAGCAACACAGATTTCCACATTGTTCGAGATGGTGAACGTGGAGTTTAGTGGGGGTTGGAGACAGGGGAAGAGGGGACTGCAGCCCAGCAAGAAAGCCCACCATTGGTCTCTCCTGGCCTTTCCTAGTCCCCTTCTTAGGGAAGGCAGCTCCGCCATATCAAATATCCTGCTTCCTGAAAGCTCGCCTCTGAGATCGGCGTGCTCAGGAAATTACACCACCATGGACCATGTCCACACTGGCCCTAGGTGCACCCATATTCCAGCTTTGCCCTCTAACCCCACCTCCTTAATCACATTTGCATGCTGTCTCCACTTTTTTTTTTTTAGTAATATTTAGGACCTTTCTACAGCATTTTCTATTTTGCAAGTCATTTATCAATGCTAATTCATCTCTTCTCACCTTTATTCCTTTGAGGGAGAGCCTGTGATTAGTAATAATAACAAAACCATGGTATTTGGCTTTTCTATAGCTTCTGTCTCTTGAGAACGCTACAATTATTAACAGCACACAGCAGTGTCCCGGCCTGACGCAGGTCACAAAGGGAGTAGGGAAGAATGCAATGACTAGCTAAGTGGAGTAAATTGAAGGCTGGGCTGGACCTGAACCAAGATGCCGGTGTTAATATGCCTGGCTCTTCAGGAAAAGTTCCAGGATTGCTTAATGATGAAAAGCAATAAGGCTGTCAGAATTCGCCTGGAATATATATGGGATTAGGCCAGCTCCTAAAATTTTCCAAGGTGCCTCTGGGTCAAGGGCTTTCTGCAGAAGGTAAGCCTTTATGATGATAAAAAAAATTCCAATAGTCTCAGATGCAGAAAAATGCAAGATAGATAGGGTATGGGGGGCGGGGGGGGGGGAGAGAGAGAGAGTGTTCCATGAAGGTTGTCTGTGGGGCCCATTTTAATCCTCAGTAATTGTACATTATAATTTCTTATCTTGAAAAAAAAGATTCTACAACTAAGACAAAACTGACTCTTTAATAAGAGAATATTAGTGACCTGATTACAAAAACAGCTTTAATTTTTCACCAAATACATATAACATAGCAACTTAATAATAATGTTAGGTTATAATGCTTATGAGAATGTAACATTATACTTAGTAACAATGGAAGGTTACCCTTTAACCCCATTCTAGAAAGGCAGCTGAATTCTAATATTTAACTTAATAGTGAATGAAGGAAGGACTGCCAACAGGCTTACTAACCCCATTTATTAGAATTTTTAAGGCTCTTTTCTTGAGTGAAACCTTTCAAATTAAGAATTTAATCAAAATTGTTGATTAAATTAGGCACACAATGCAATATACAGATCATGTATCATAGAAATGTACACTTGAAACCTATATGATCCTGTTAATCAATGTTACTTCAATAAATTTATATTTTTTAAAGATTTTATTTTTAGAGAGAGGAGAAGGGAGAGAGAAAGAGAGGGAGAGAAACATCAGTGTGGGGGTGCCTCTCATGTGCCCCCTACTGAGGACCTGGCCCGAAACTCAGGCATGCTCCTGGACCAGGAATCAAACCTGTGACCTTTTGATTTGCAGGCTGGCACTCAACCCACTGAGCCACACCAGCCAGGTCTCAATAAATTTATTTAAAATTATTGAAACTGGAAAAATAAGAAATAGATTCTTAATTTATAAGGATTAATGCTAGTTATTAGGAAGGACTTCCTGATCCTGGACAGTTGTTGATATAAATGCATATTCTTTCCTGGAAACAAAGCTGAATAGATCCTACTCCAATTTGGGACTGCCAAGATAAAAATAATGCCTGCATCATTTACTTTGTGCCTCTGTCACAGCATCACTTTGCACTTGACGTTACATTTATTTGTGTGCATATCTAATCTAGAGTCCAGATTCTAGACCCATCAGTGAACTCCATCTTTCTTGGATGACAGGAAAATTTGTGTCTATTAGAGTACTTAACACAATATCGCACACACTCATTGAATAAATATTTCAATAAAGCAACCCTCAGGGCCCCCACCCCAGCAGAAGATGACAGAGTCTCCTGATCCTGCTGCTGCTGCTGCTGCTGCTGCTGCTGCTGCTGCTGCTGCTGCTGCTGGATCTCTGTCTGTCACCCATAGAACAAGGGTTTTAATTTCCCACTTTGCATTGACCCCTTGGGACTATGTTTATTACTCACAAAAAAAGGGGAGGAAAAAAGGGGAAAGAGGAGGAGGAAAAAGAGAGGGGGAAGGAGGAAAGGGAGAGGAGAGGGAAAGAAGGGCAAAGAGGAAAACACCACATTCCATGTTCCTGAAATAAAAACAAAAACATGCGAAAGAAGAAAAAGAAGGAAAGGAGGGAGGGAAGGAAGGAAGGAAAGAAGGAAGGAAGGAAGGAAGGAAGGAAGGAAGGAAGGAAGGAAGGAAGGAAGGAAGGAAGGAAGGAAGGAAGGGTCTTCTCGGTGACATCAGAATCTACTCGAGGGACAGCTGTATAAAAACTAATTGGTTCTCATGATGTATGTGAGTTTGGCTGATTAAATCCTTCAGCAGCCCCTAAAAGACATTACCTTATATTTCATCCCTAGGTTGGCTAATAAACATTGTAACCCAGTTTTTGCTGGCTGGCTAGGACCCAGCCCATCCGCTTTATTTTATGTAGTCATTCCACAAGTGCTTTTTGAGCAACAGCTTTCCAGATTTGTGACAGGCTCTAGAAAGACAGCGCCCCACAAGACACATCTCTCACATGAAGGCCTTACCCTCCTTTCTTTAGAGCTGCTGGAAACCCAAACTAGCACTGCCATCCACCCTTGTATCTTGTCAAGCCAGCCCCTCCCTCTTCATCATGTTACCCTCTGTAGACTGTTTGCCTGAACCAGACCATCAGCTCCTTCTCCCTGAAGCCAAGCCTTTGCCAAGGGACAAGCTCCGCTGCTCTCATGCCGCCCCTTGTTCCAATGCCAGTGGTCATGCCTGCATCCAGCTAGCCTTCTGTTCTCCCCCACCAGGCTCTTACATTTTCTGAAATTTCCATCTCTCTGAATAGTTACTAAATTTTATTTTATTCATACTCTTCCCAGAATCACACTGCTAGGACCTCTTGGGAACAGGACCAGGTGTCCCATATCTAATCTTGACCCAATGAAAACATTGGAATATCTGAAGTCCAATTTATATTAGAATTACTCATCATGCAAATTCTTATATATAAGGAGTAGGGAAGAAGTCGAGTTTTGCCAAGTGGATATTCTCTCGCATTTTCACATTCAAACATACTAGGCTACAAATAGTAACTATTGATTGGGCATTGGATTATGGCTGCCTATAAATAAAAACTGAGACCCAACTGGCCTTTCTCATCCGTACCACACACACTTGAACTGTTCTTGGTGTCAAAGCTACTATTGTAATAATTCCCCTTTTGCAGTATATTCTCAGTGACGAATGGCTACTCTTCTTTCACTGTTCAGCTCCAAGTTCGTGGCTTCCATTGGCGTGACAACTCTACCCTTTGTGACTCTTCATCATTTTGCCCTAATCATGACTCCATTTGGGAACCCATGACACGCTGCTGATTTAGGGTTCACAGGTCTGCCTCTTCTAAACTTTGGGCCTCTAGGGGACAGCGACCAGACCTTATATGACAACCATATTTCTGGGGCTTATTACAGTACTTAGAACACTAGGTTTCCTGCAAATGTTGAATGAATGGAAGGGATGAGCAGTGGGAGAATATTATATACAGTGAAATACTAACCAACAGTGGCTAGCAGGAGCTAGAGAACTTCTAATTGCTCCTGAATTTCCCAAGTGAAATATTATCTGGAATCTGATGAAAACAAGTGTTTCATACAGGTGATGAACATCACCTACTTTCTCAGCCAGATGTCACCACAGCATCCCCTCTTCGGATCTCTCTCTCTCTCTCTCTCTCTCTCTCTCTCTCTCTCTCTCTCTCTCTCTCACACACACACACACACACACACACACACACACACACACGGACAATATTAAATCTGATCACTTTGCTCTCTAGCTTTCCACAGGTTCCTCTCTTGCTAGGATGTTATCCAACCTCAGTGCTCCAAGCTCCCCACACCTCACCCCATATCGCCACCTGGTGTCCAAAAGCAAGAAAAGTAAAGTACTTAAGTGAAAATGGTGGGGTTTTTTTCTTTTTTAAAAAATAGTTTAATTACAGTTGACATACAATATTATATTAGTTTCAGGTGTGTGCATAGTGATTAGACATTTACATAGCCTATGAAGCGACCACCCTGGTAAGTCCGGTACCCACCTGGCACCATATGTTGTTATTTCAATGTTATTGCCTATGTTCCCTATACTGTACTGTATTCCCTGTGACTATTTTAACTGCCAATTTGTACTGCTTCCTCCCTTCACCTTTTTAAGCTAATAAATATCAGGACCCTGGAACCATATACTGAAAGGTTTTTTTAAAAAATCACATGGTTCTTGGCATAGATTTCTGGTCACAAACATGAAGATGAAATGTACAAACCTTTCTCAAAGCACAGCCTTTTTTCCCCCGCTCATCTTGACAATGTCCTCAATCTTCATAGCTCCATGGACCACCTTCCCCAACAGATTCCATTTTTAAGACCCATTCTACCACACTGGCTGGGTAGCCCAGTTGGTTAGAGCGTCATTCTGATACACCAAGGTTGATACACCAAGGTTACACCACATACATGCATAAGAATCAACCAATGAATGCATACATAAGTAGAAAAACAAATTGATGTTCCTGTCTCTCTAAAAAAAAAAAACACACACACACACCCAAAAAGAAAAAAAAAACACCTTTTCTACCAAATAAACTATGTCTTCCATTTGCATTAAGTAAACTCAACATTGTCAGTCCGTGGTACCATTCAGTCTCTGACAGCCGGGAATGGCATTACTCATTGGTGCATTCATCCTGCTCTCTAATGAGTTCCACCTGTGTCCTACGAGCTCCAGAGTCACCCTGCATTAATATCAATTCAATCAAAATGTTTTCAAGTTTCGTTGTCTGCAGACAGTAAATTTATATTTTCATTAGACTTTTGAAATAACAGAAAATTAGGAAAGGCTCCCTATCAAAGCTCTCAAATGACTACATTTGGCTCAGAGTGCTGTTCATATGGTTTTAAATGTGCTTTTGGCTGTTATGGTCATGAGAGTAAGAACCAAGAGATGCAAAGCTAGCGAATACTATGGGTTTTACTTGACCTTGAGTCACCACAAAGCCATCAGAATAGTTTGAGTAACAAAATCAGCAATAATACAGGGAAGATACAGGAGGCAAAACAACCTGGATTAGAAACTCTCAGTCAGCAGTCCTCAAAACAAAGCCAAAGTTTTTAGGGTTTCAGAATAACATGGGGAGAAAGAAGTGCAACACAGTGAGGTTTTCATGAGGTAAATGCACCCAATTTGGTTAATTTGAGATGACATTTTATTATTTTGATGCTATAGTGTCCTTCCTTTTATGAAGTGGTATAGTCAGAAAATGGTAGGAGGTTTCTTTAAGTGTCCTTCCCTGGCTACATAAATGAGGGTATCCAGATCTTTTAAAAAATGTTTGCTAGCAAATACATTTCGGAAGTCTGGACAGCCCTGAGCATGGCTCTGAAGTTCATTTTGAAGGGCTCACATTGGAAATCTTTGAAACATACCTGGCTTTATGTTACATTTAAGGTAAAATTTAAAAACCTAATTACTCTTTCAAATGGGGTGGTTAAATAAAAGCAATTTTTAAGAAAAATAGAAAAAATCAGATACCTTAATTTTGCCACAGGAATAGCCCAATTCCAGAAATATCTATCAACACTGGGCAACCTTACACTTTTCTGACCCATGTTGTTCTTTGAGTTTTAGTGTTTCCTTTAATTCCTAATTTACCCTGTTTTCTGGGTCCAAAGTCAGTAGGGGGGTTTTAGGTTTTATCTCCCAAGATCTCTAGGTTAATAAATTTAATGATTATTATTAAATTATAATGAATACTTTTAAGAGAGGTATCACAATGAATCTAGAGGTCACTCCACAAATAAATGGCTTTAGAGTCCAAAACGCTTTGACTTCTAAACCATCAGCAACATGTTGCTCTCAAACAAAATTTTGACTTTAAGCAAAATCTTTTTCTTTCTTGCTCCTTCTCTTTCCCCTGCCTTCCTTTTCCCTGTCTCTCAGCACAAAGCTTTCTGGATTGAGTAGAAGTATTCGGTCACTTGCTCTTTGACCCCAGAGCCTCCTGAGACTATATATTCATTTTAAGAATGAGTCCCTTTAGTTACCTAAAGTGTCCTCAGACTAAATCGTTTCCAGATGTTTACAAATATTTCAGGGATACAGCCATCCGGATTTTATGGCTGAGTGATAAAGGACTCCACAGTGTCTGGTCCATTGTAAAATAAGGATCAAGCACTTATTATAAAATAACTTCCACTTGGAACTCACTACATGCCAGGCCCAGGGCTAACCACGCTGGATACATTATCTCATCAAAAGCTCACAGCAACCCCAGGGAGGCGATCCTGGGACCCTCGTTTTAGAGAAGAGGAAGGCAAGGCTTCACAGGACAAGCAAGGGGAGAAGGGGCGGCTATGCCAGGTCCACATTCTTAGTCCTTGGGCCCTGCTGCTGACTCAGAGCAAGGCTCTCCTGTGTTGCCTTAGAACAGTCAAGAGAGGAAGGAACTCACCAAAGTCGTGAGGCACCCCTGAGCATCCAAAGAAATTCCCTTTAAGAGACTGGACAGGGACATGTGCAGTCTCACCCAGTCCCTCCCGCAGATGTGCTCACCGAGCATTACTTCAACAGACTGGAATGTCCAATGCCAAAGTGTTCTCACTACTGAGAAACCAGCTTTCACATACGGGGTTTGAAATTTGCCTGTTTAGTGCTTGTACTGATCCTCCCTCACAATACTCTCCATGGTCAAGGTGACCTTTTTCTACAAAAAGCTCTTAATAGCACAGAAATCATGCTTTTGTTTAATGGTGAGTTGCTCAGAGAGGCTACTAGTAATGAGAAAACTTCAATAGCTTGCATTGGGCACGTGGACAGGGGAGAGTCCAACCAACTCTTGCTTATTCTAACTAATGGAAAGAAGCCAGCCCTGACCGAATACTAGGTACTGAGTGAATGTTCGTCCCATTCCCCCAAACACAGGCAGTCAAAAGCCTTCTGTGTTTACGCTTGGAAACTGCCACACAGTTCCTTTCCTCGAATTTACCCAGGAGACAGATGTGTTCTACCTCGGCTGCCTTCCGGGTGACTTTGGGTTCTCAAACGTGTCTCACCAGGGAGTGAGAGAGTGAGGGAGTGTGCGAGTTAGACATGTCAACTGCAGACTTTAAAAGAATCCCCCAAGTGGGAAATCCACATGCAGGCAATTAAGAGGTGACTCTGTTTGTTCTGCAAATGTCTCCCATGAAATGAACTGCACAAGCTGCTGCTGCCGCAGTCCCCCCATCCCCCTTGCCCCCCCCCCCCGCCCCTCCCGATGTTAAATGTCATCTATTCAGGCCACCTCTGCCTCTGTTCTCATCAGAGTGCTACGCCCCTAAGGCTAGAATCCCAGTGAGTGTCAGAAATCGCTGACCTTGGCAAGTCACATTTTCCTTAGTCCTCTCCCCAAGGCACCGCAGAACTCGCAGACTTTTGACCCTGCTGAAAACCATGGGATTGTTTGAAGGGGAAGTTCTCTTCCTTCCCTTCTGCCCCCCACTCCCAGCCATGGCACCATGGCCCCTTTGAGAGAAAAGCTGGGTTACAAAGTGCAGCTCAGCCTGTTTCCCCCTCTTGGGCTTCGGTCCCCCAAGCCAGCATTTTTTTCCAAGCTGCCATTCTCTACTCACCAGACCATATTTTTAAAAAATATCTGGAACACGAACTGCAACTTGTTTTTTGTAACTTTGCTTGACTAAAAGTCTACCAGTTTTTTTTTTAATATGTCATGTTGTTTCAAATCATTTTTAAGTGAGTTTAATGGTGGTGAAAGGTGCCAGATTTTCAGCCCGGACGTGGAGGTCTGTGTTTGTAACTGTCACGGAGTGAAGCAAAGTCAGGTGTGGCCGCGGCAGTCCACAGGCCTCCCCTCCTGCTTGGGAGGGCTCTTGTGGGATTGGGCAGGAACGCATCCATGGGACGTTTGCTGGCTTACTGTTTATGCTGTTATTAGCTCACAATATTCTGACTCATAAAAAAAAAAGGTCAGGTCTCACTAAAAGGCAGTCCCTTCCAAGAAGCCTTTCCTCATGTCCTCCACTCAGGATGAAAACTCTCCCCTCTGAATCCCCATGATTGTATTACCATCTTGCAGAGTTTTGAGGTTGTGGTGCTCAGACCTCAAACATCCTTTTTCCATATTGTACCCCACCTAGCTTCTGTGATAAAAAGACAACCAGGCAGGCAATGTTGTTCCGCTCCACAGTCAGGGAGCAGAGGCCAGAATGATGCATGTAGGCAGAAAGAGGTGCAGAATGGAAGCTGTGGTGTTCTGATTCCGAATTCCAAGTTCTTTTATTCTCCATCTATGAAAACAACTGTTTTTTAAACATCCTAATCTGGGTCCCGGCACTGTGATCCCCAAACCACCTTCCCTCCAAATGTGTCTGCACAGCTCCCCTGGATTGGATTGGCTGCTACTGCACCCCAACCCACGGCTGCTCCAGATGGGAGTCACGCTGTGACAGGCGCTCCCAAGCCTGAGCCGACCTTGACCGCCACACCTGCCTCTGTGTCCCCTTAGTCAGGACCTGCATTGAGCTGGTGGCTCCAGCCACAGCTGGTGTAAACTGGTTTATCCTGACCTGATTCCTCTGCTCTTTTTTCAGATTCTTAAAGAAGACATCAGTGGAAGCTCCAAAGAAGAGAGAAATAAGCCTAATAAAACTCCAAGTAAGTCCTATTATAAAGCCAATATTTCAACTTCAGGGAAAATATTGAATAAATTCCCTGTGCTAAGAAAGTAATAAATTGATTGTCTCTAACTTGGCATCTGGAAGTCAGGAGACTATCATCTTGGTCCAAGATTCAATTTATATGAAGTCCACTTTTTCTTGTGGAATACTGAAGTTTTCTGTATGATCTGCTTAACCAATTGCATAATTCTCAGTGTATGCTGACTCTCACTTATCACTTGCCGAATCACTTGAACTATCATGGAAAATGTTGGAAGGTTAGATGAGCTAGAAAGGAATTTCTTAACTCTCATGGTACCTCAAGCTTCAGGAATTTGGGGCTCAAAATCTTCTTTAAAAGCAAGAGGTATCTATTCAAAGATTTTCCTGATAGTTTTCCAACTGGTGGCTTCTCACAGGTTAGAAATTCTTCCTACAGCCTGGAATCACCTTTGGGTCATAGAAGTTACCCCTGTGAGGAGCTACAAGGACGGGCGTGATCAAGCTCCTGTGAGACAGAGGGGTGGCAGAAGGGAAGACAGGATGGGTTGAGGTCGCTGGTCCCACCCGTAGCTTGAGGTACCATTTATGACAGGCTGGGAGGGTCGATGATTTCAGGACCGGGCATGTTAAAATCACTCTGAAGGGGAGCTCTGTGCCGGCTGGATTGGACTCATCTCAACAGTTCGATGATTGACTCTGTGCTTCTCTAGTGCCCCCTAGCATGTTTGGCACTGCTGTAAATAATATTCGTTCACCCAATGGCCAGCAGTTGGTAAAACCTTCTCATTTCAGCTCATCAGAGGTATGATGACTATTTCATTGCTTGGCCGTGTCCTGCAGCCACACAGATGGGAGGGACTGTGACCTAGGAAACAGACTATCACTGCTTGAGGCCTGTCAGTCACCCAAGTCTTCACAGAGCTGAATTGTGGTCAGTAGCAACACTGCCTTCTGATGTTTTGCTAAATTACAAAGAGGCCACTTATGCAGAACTTAAAACAGAGCCCTTCCTTTCTGGGCAAATTATAGGCAGTACCTGAATTACAGACTCTATCCTTTCAAATAACAAACTCAAGGAAAAAAAAATTGCTCCCATTCACACCCTGCTATGTCCACCCAGCTCCATCTCCTCTATGGTTGCTGCTTCCAGGGACCCAGTCAGGCCATGGAAAGGCTGTGAGTTTGAGAGAAAACCTGGGTATGGGAGCCCAAAGGAGATGAGGCTCAGAAGACTCAGGGCCCTGGGACAGTCCTCCAGGCTAGGCCTTTCATCTCCTAATTCAGCGGGCTCCTGTTCCCTGCCATCACACTTAGAATGTAAGTGCAGCACCACCCTGTGATCTGCAAGGTCCCTATCACCGGGCCTCTCTGACCTCATCTCCCAAACTGCTGTCTTCCAGCCGCACTGACCTTCTTTCTCGGACGCAGCATCTTTGTTCCTGCTCCAGGGCCTTTGCACTCACTGTTCCTGCTGCTGCCTGGGGAGGCCCCTGGCCCTGCGCTCCTTCTTTGCATTCATATCCCTGCTCAAAGGAGCCTGTTTCATTTCCCAGTTGGAACTCATCATTGCTCCTCATTGAATTGTCTATCAAGTTGTTGGTATTTTTTCTTATTGATGGTCTCTCTTTCCCAGAGAATGGATGGTTGATGAGAAGAAGCCATTGGTGTTTTCACAGAAGCAAGGGTAGTGTCTGGCACACAGGCACTTGATGCCTGTTTGTCAAACGTGAAAAAATAAGTGAGAGGAAGGGAACGGGATGGGGTCTGTCCTTCAATCAGAATGGACTTTGACCTAAGTCTCCAAATGTGTTTTATCAGCCAATTCCAGAAGGTGGGCCGAGGGGGCCCAGGGTTATTGAGTGTTTGCCCAGGTGATGGCCATTCCACAACCTGATTTCTATTCAGCTCTTGTTCTTGGCATTCATCTTCCTTCCTGGGACGTCTAGGAAGGGGGCTGAGAAGGGTGCTTAAGGCACCAAAACTTCAGTGGCATCCTTGAAGAAACCATGCCACATGACCATGCCACAAAGGGACGTGGGAGGAGTACCAGGTGGCCGGGGCTGGGTGTTGAAGAAGGTTCTCAGGAGACTAAGTTCATCTAGTTCTAAATTTTTCCCAGCGCTGGCCCTATACTAATAAAGAGGGAAACACATCCCTATTCTCCTCACTACTGAGCCACTAAAGCCACTTCTGGGCTGCAGCACTCTGGCCACTCCCACTGTCACTAGAGTTCATCTAGATCATACATTTAATAGTCTTTTGGAGGCTTCCTGGGGACTTAATCACTGCTTGTAACATTGCATTGGGAAAAATGAACATCCAGTTCCAAACAGCCAGATCAGACTATCTGATTTAATCTTCCATAGACTTGTCAAAAATACATTGCTATTTTTCCAATTTCATAGGAATGTTGCGTAGGGAACTGGCTGGCATGTTCAAGGTCAGAGCCATGATCAAAAGCAACTGCTCAGCATCAGGAAAGCTCTCTGGTTCACCCAGTTTCTTCTCCAGGACTGTCTTCTAACTCACTCATTCAAGTCCACTGAGCCCCGTAATTACCTCAGCATTGCTGCTTGGCTGTCACTGAAGTAGCCAGTGTCATCAGGGCTTCTCTTGGTGAAGGTATAATTTCCTGAAAGATTATTTGCTGTTTTTCATTTGTGTGATCCTAGCACCGCAGTTGCAGGAGCTCTGTGTTCCACCGAGTGAACATCACAGAAAAGCTGTTTCACTCAATCATCTCCTTCTGATTTTCCTGCCACTGGCAGGTCAATGAGAGGGTAACAGAACGTGTCGGGACTAACTCTGAGGCTTCGGGCAAGTTGCTAACTAAGCCTCCTCTGAGTCTCCAAGCCCAATTTGTAAATGGGGCAGAGGTAAACATTACCCCTCCCTGCGGAGCATTACTGGAAAATTTATACTACGTAAGTAGTATAAATCACCCAGCACAGTACCTGGTTGTGACAAGTACTCAATATGTCTTAATTTCCTTCCTGAGTGGTCTCTCTGCATTGAAAGACTCAGGAGCACCAGGTAAGTAGGCGTGGTCGTCTTTGAGCTTCAGGGCCAAACACAAAAAAAGAGAGATACTAATCCCAGGTCCCTTTGCTAACCCAGAAACCTTCTTTGTTACCTCCCTGATATATTTTTGGCACTCCTTTGGGTTCATAGGAATAGAATCATACTTCACAGTAATATTATAGAAGTCAATACCATATGGGGAATGATGTTTCTAAGGAAGCACTATGCTTGCTACTCAGAAAACCGTATTTCAACCCAGGAGCCTCGCTGTCTTGGTAAATGTCCCTTCAAAGGCAAACTCACTGAGAAGGGGAGTTGATGGGGATGACTGTGGGACCATCCCGACCAAGGCCAGCATCTGCAAGGCCCGGACGTGGGCTGTTAAGACACTTGGTGAATTACTACTGACACACTCAGTTTTGCAACAACAAGATTTGCAGGAGCATAACCACATAGCTCCCCTGGGGACGTGGTGCGCTCCACAGATGGTTATGTACAAAATAAACAATAGCTAACTGTGAATTACGCAGTTGTAATTCCACCAAGGGGCTTCCGGTGATGTCATCAACCACGTGAGCAAAGATCGTTTCACAAAAGGATCCCAGGTAGACCTGGAGGCCTGAACTCAGCCGTGGCCTCTGCTGCCAATGTGGCTTCAGCAAAGCCTCTCCCTTAGCCTAGGCCCCTTCTCATTCCAGCACAGGCCCTCCTTCCTTGTCCTCCCCCTCTGGGCTTGCCAAAATCACACTAACCTGCTTTCTTACATGGGGTTCCTCTTGAATCAGTTAATGGTCTGTATTTAAGAGGCCAGCCCAGCCCCAGCCTCATGCACTCTTGAGACAGCAATCTAGGAATTGCGTATACTTTGTTCAGAAAACCAAAGCCTGATATTTAATAGAAAATCCATTTAGCACAAAACCCCTGGAACATACCTTAAAAGGAGATGTTTGCAATGGAACTTCAGCGTGTGCCAAGCCTAGTACCCCACTTGTGGAATAAATGTGTCTTGAAACACAGCCAGCGTGGAGAAGTTAGGTTGAGATTTCAAATAGAACCTCCCCTCAGTCAGTCTGAAAGGGGGGAAATGAAAACTTGGCTTTTTCAGACCATGTAGAAGGTAAATCAACCAAATTGCAGAAATATTAGAAAAGTTGCTTTATCAGCCATCAGAAAGTAAGGAAGGACTTTGTAAGAAGGGACCATACAAAATACTGAACTATAGCTTCCTAAATGTGGCAGACTTTCATCCGAAAACTTACTGAAAACTCAAGTTAAATTGCAAATATTCGTGCCTGTGTGACAGATTGCTCCTACTTTGACGCATACTTTTTCTCCCAAGAATAAGAGCTGAGATCACGATTACCTAAAATTAGACGTAAGATTTTTACAACCCCCAATAACTGCCTCAATCTTTTTCTCTTTGTTTTACGTGGAAAACTGAAAACAGGGCCCAGCACCTAGTTAAGGGCTTTGTGCAGGGTCTGGTTCTGTCTCCCACATGCGTGTTCATGCATTTGTTTATCAGAGAACTGCTTCTTGAGCCGTCTGCGACATAAATAGCACCGTGATAAGCACTCTGAAGTATCAAATATCTGTCTCTCTGCCCTGGTCTTCAAAAGTGTATGCATCTGGTTGAAAAGATGAATGCTTGTGGGGGAGTTAGCAATGGGCTGGCTGCAGAAGGTACTGCGGGGGGCCCAGGGAGATGCATCCCTCCATACCAATTACCATGTGAGCATGTGGTCTTTGTGAACATTTTCCAACTTTTCAGTATGTAAAAATTGTCTGGGATATTCAACATGCATGGGGGGTCGGGGGATTCCAGTTCACTGGGTGTGGGTGGGACCCTGGACTCTGCATTTTAAGACACTTCAGTTCATTCTGATGCAGGGAAACTAGGCATCACACTTTAAGATACACAAGATCAGATTGTAAGCACATTAGAGAGTCAGCTTATTTGTCATTTTTTTTATCCCTTTTTTCTTTTCTTGATTGTTAAAAATGAACCAGATGTGGGAGAGACAGAGGCGACAGAAATGAAGGAACTGAGGACCATGGTAGAGTTTTCCTCAATGAGGAAAGGGCTCCAGGCTCTGTAAAGAAGAGTGACTGGAGTTATCTCCACCCCCAACTCAGAGACTCTACATAATACCCTAAAACACACACAGCATTTTTAGCAAACATACACTTTTCCAGACATGAGAACTCATCTTCCCCACAGAGCTGCGCTCCTCATCTCTGACCGCATCCATGGGTCATGTTTTAGAGAGGACCTGACTCTTCTCTCTTTCATAAGGCACCTAAGACCATGGCAAACTGCCTTTATAGACGTGAGTGCACGTGATGGTGCGGTAAGCCCGTGTGTGAGCGCCCCACCCACAGGATCCGTTCCCTTCACGTGCGCCACAAGTGTTAGGCATGCTGCCCTACTGCTGAAGAATGCCAGCAATAGGGTTTAAATGTTAATTGCTTGGCAAAAAATAATAATGATGATAAAGAGTCCCGGAAGCTTCATGATAACACAAATGCAGTCTGTATGTCTCCCAGGTTTATCAGATTTCAAAGCAATACATAACAAAGGAGGTCACATGTTAAACTGAGGACAGAATGTTTATCTTACTCAACTGGTTAGGAAATCTAAGTTGGTAAAACAATGGCGACTTTCTGTATAATCATAGTTCACATGGTGAGTATTTTTCACTTATAAAAATTAAGTAAACCACACAGAAATCCCCAAGGGGCAGTATGCCAGTGCTGTGTTGGAGAGATTCTGCTGCAGAGGAAATTGAACGGGGTCTGTCTCGTGGAGACTGACTGACCACTGTGTCAGGTGTGTGATAAGAAGTCCCGACACCTGGTGGTCTAAGCATAGGCCACATCTTCTCCACTCAGCTCCGTGGCTCACTTGGGGGAGGTCAGTTGTCTTCAGGCACTGTCAAGTCAGTGGTGATGGATGACGTGGAAATAGGGAAGGTTGGTGCCATCTCAAAATTTAAATAGATTTGCATTACTTGCTTTTTATGCTAATGAGGGGGAGAGAGACCTGAGAGAGGTGGTCACAGCCAGGAACCTCTGGGCCAGACTTCCGGCTCTGCCAGGCACTGAGGTGTGGCCTTATGAGTGTCATTGACCGTCACAAGGCCTGAGTGTCTAACTGGCTGTCTGCGCAGGCACCCAGTGAGAGGCATGCTACAAAGGTATGACTTCTGGAGTATGGGAACAGTCCCAGTTGTAGTGACAATAAACAGCATTAAACATTGGTAGGGAAACCACATTGAATATATATCCAAGCCTGGAATAAGTGGTCCTTGTCAGAGACATTGTGGCAGCGAGGGTGGGCCAAGGACACACATCTGTCTGAGCGCCTTTGGTGGGGAGGAAAGCAGAGTTCTGAGATCTTTGTTTGCATTGTCTCATTATTCCAAACAACAGATTTGTCTGACATCAACCAGCAAGTACAGCAGTCTTTCCTTATCCACGGGGGATATGTTCCAAGACCCCTCAGTGGGTGCCTGAAGCCATAGATACTGCTGAACCTTATATAAACTCTGTGTTTCTGTACACACACACACCTTTTCACTCAAAGGAAGCACTTTCTGGCTTCCCTCTGGCATGTCTGAATTGCCAGTAGCACTATTCTTGTACTTTGGGGCCATTATTAAGTGAAACTGGGGTGACTTGCACACAAGCACTGTGATGCACAGGCAGTGGGTCAGATCACCTGGACAGCTGCTCGGTGACTAACAGTGACATCAACACTGGGGACACTGGACAAAGGGATAATTCACCTCGCAGGGCATAGAGCAGGGCCCATGAGATTTCGTCCTGCTACTCAGCACGGCATGTGATATAAAAGGCACACATTGTTTATTTCTGGGATTTTCCATTTAACATTTTCAGACTGCAGTTGACCACGGTAAACTGAAATTAAAATTGAATCTGCAGATAAGGCAGTCCACTGTATATTATACAAATGTAGCTGAACATACAGAATTCTCTGAATAGAAAAACAAATGCTATGAAACTCCTAATGTCCTTAAATCTAAAATAAAAAGTCTTGCTTTTGGAGGACTGGGCATCCATAGATTGAAATGTATTCTTAGATTTTGAGCTTTATATGATAACCTAGAAAAGTCTTCATTCGGCTCCGTATACTATGTACCCAAATTCCAACCCCTTATTTCTCAAAGATTTTCACCAATGCGCTATCTTTTCAGCTCCCCACATTCCCGTGCTGGGCAGAGCAGTGGCATGCCCACTACATAAGGGAGATGCAAGCTGAGAAAGTAAAAGACTATGTGGCATGGCTGGTCGTGTGTCGTGAATTGGCAGGCTGGGCTCCCCCTTCTTAACTGAGTATGGTTTTGCTGGACCATAAGACATCTCAGAGAACTGGGCTGACATCAAAGATCATGGGGAATAATCAGAAAAGTTAAAATGGACTCAGGGGAGAAAGATTCAAGTCACCTAACGGTAGCTCCATATAATTCTCCAAGCCACAGTTTTCTTATCTGTAAAGTGAAAATAATCATTCTCCATTCCTAGTCACTTCTTAAAATTGGTTTGTTAAAACATAATGCCATTGGTAGATGTTCTTAAAATTTGTGAAGCAGTTTCATATTTAATCTCACTTTGTCATTTGTATTATTATTATTATTAATCCATTAAGATGAAATAATACAGCCATTCCAGGGAAAAGAATTGAAGAAATCAGCAGTGAGTATATTAATTCAGCTAAAATGATTGTAGTTTAAGGCCTACCCAAACCCCGCTGCAATTTCCTGGCTGTTCAAGGTAGCTCTGAATCTCCAAACCAAAAAAAAAAAAAAAAAAAAAAAAGCAAAAAACTAAAAGTACAGACAACACATTCTCACCACCCTGGGAAAGAAGAATGTTGGAATGAAGAAACAAGAAAAAAGATATAAATTTAAATAGCGTTTCCATATATTCTGAGTAAAAATGACCACACCCGGAAAAATCTCCTTCCTGAGAGAAGCTGAGAACAGGCACTAACAGGCAAACGTGAAGCGAGATTATTGTTTCTCTTGTCAGAAGGAAGCCAGCCTTTGAAATGTGTGTAGCAAAACTGCGGACTTCAGTTTTCATTATTAAGAACTAAATTACGTTTTATTTCTCAAATGTGTTGAGGATTCACCCTGTGGTCTTTCCTTGAACTTGAACTTGAGGATTAGAGGTGCTGAATGGCACATCTGGCTGTAAGCAGGGAGCTGGCTGAGCGGTTCTCCTCTCTTCCCTTAGAAACAGGCGCTGTGGGGACCGACCAGCAGGAACTGTGATTGGGCAAGGGTGGTTTTGAATCCTCAAAAATGATCATTACTTTCTCTGTTCCCCCTTTCTCATGAGCAGGAGAAGGAGGCATTATTACAATACACCTAATTCATCATTTAAATTTTTTTCTACAAGATTTCCTATCACTTGTTAATACTTTTCCCTAAAGAAAATATTTGTGTTCATCAGGCAAATGTTTTAACCTCAACTTGCCAGAGAGTGATTTTTAAATAGACTTCATAATAACAATTTATATCTTCTCCGTAATTATCGTGCTACCTAAGGGCTGGGGTGCTACAGACTTTTGTCTCTGGATAAACGCACTGTTTCTGATTTTGGTAAGCACCCCTTCCTCTGTGAAAACACACTTCTGTGCCCTGGACTCTGTCATTGTCCCACCTGATCATCATTCTCACAGGAACAGAGAAAAACGTGCGGTTAAATGTTTTAGTAATTTGGGTGAAATGCAACCTCTGAATATGGGATTAAAAATTCCCCCATTGATTAAAGAAAAAACAGTAATAAACAGTGTTAATACAAAAAATTGGTAAAAATCAAGAGGAAATATTTTAGCACCGAACTATTAACTGTGTCTACCACAGTTGAAATACAGACGGTTTTAGTTTCCTATTTAAACTTTTCCATGTAAAAAAACACAAATATTCCTAAAATGAGCAGTATTGCACTTTGAAATTACTTTTATATTCAAAAAATTACTTCAAGCTGGATAGTTTAAGAACAGCACAACCAAGTTATACCCAAAAGTTGTCTGTTTGCTTGCTGCAGCTCTGCTATTTACACTGTGAAATAGCCCTCCCCAATAAAAGTCTCTAATCTAAAATTCTCAAGATAAATTAATAACTATAAATATTTAGAAGAGAACTAAGCAATACTTGCCAAGGTGTTGACTACTTCTACAGAAAGCACTTAAGAAGGGGACTTGCTTGGTCTGAGACGAAACAGTCAAGGAAGGTGTTCACACCAAGGGGCATTTGGGGTAAGTTTGCAAAAGGGGCAGGGAGCAAGGACATTTCAAATGCGAAGTTAGACAAGCAGAAAGGAGACTACAGACCCCCTGCTGTCCCCCACATGCTAGGAAAATAGTGGGGTCTGCAGTGTGTGTGAAGGGCAGGTACTGGGGCAGGGATGGAGATACAGATGATAAAGGGTGATAAGAAAAAACAGGATAAACAGTTTGGCTTTGATTTAGAAAAAAATGAAAAGCAACTATGAGTTCTAAAGAAGGGGAGAGCCATGGATTTTTTTTTTAAAGTGAGTTTGTGAAAGAACACACTAGCATTCATCATTCATTCACTCTGCAAATATTCTTCCACCCTGCTCCTTACCCGCACACAGAGGAGGATGGGCATGGATGCAGAGTGACCCAGCTAGTTAAGAGGCTGGGACGGCAGTGCAGGTGAGCTACCGTGGAGGGGTAAAAAGGAGGTGGATTTGAGTGATTGTAGCAAGTAAACGTGGGGCCAGGGGATGGATCGGACAGCAGCGTGAAGGAAGGAGCCAGGGGCAAAATGGGAGTTTAACACCCACATGTTGCTGTGCAGGGAAAGAGGAAAAGCTATAGAGGATCAGGCTGGGGAAAGGGAGTTCATTCGTGGCACATTTTCTTGCTTTTGATGGCACAGCACTTTTAGGATGCTCAAACAGAAATGCCGTGTGGGTAAGTAGCTGCATATCTGAGCCTGCAAGTCTAAGAGGACTTTGAAGCTATGCTCTGGCAGCCTCACTGTAGAGATGTGAGTGAAATGGGCAGACTAGAGATGTCCAAGGCAAGGGGTATAAAGTGGGGAGGGGAGGGGAGGGGCCTGGAACTTAGGCCAGCTGGGGAAGGGGATCCACTGAAGAGAGGATCTCATTCTGTCACTAGGTGAGCAGGGACTGAGCACAGACAAACAGGTTGGCCACCGTCCCAGTGGATGTGACTGCTGTAATCCAGACCAGGATTTAGGGAAACGGCACTGGTAAAAATGGAAAGAAAAGTCACAACACACAGTTATTTGATGTCCCCTCCAGGCTGGATTAGTGGTGATAAAGATTGGAACATTTAACTTCACAGATTTATGAGTTACCTAGAAGACAAATAGAATGGCAACCAGGTCCCCAAACTCCAATTCCCAAGAAGTCACTCCAGGCTATGATAAAATGAATTATCAGAGAGGAAAGTACATAAAAAGATGGTACCCAACATGTCATTGAGCTCAACAGCCCTGTCCTCTTTGGAGGGTCCAGCAGGACAGCATCAGGGGGCTCCTGTGGCCTCCAGGTACCCATCTCTTTGCAACACAGAGGTCTTGGACAGCCAGGTGGGGCACAGGGAGTGCAAAGAAGAAAAGGACAGGAGGCTGGGACACTGAGTCCCCTACCATTTGCCGTGCCCAAGCCAATTCTATCAAGCCCTTTGCAGACTAGCATGAATTTGTGTGGACAAATACAATGGAAACTTGAGAAAATGTGGTTCTCTCTCGCTATCCGAAGTGCTGGCTAGGCCTTCACATTGCCCATAGTCAAGCTGATTAAACTTAGCATATTCTGGCTCAAATTTTGATTGACTTGGGTCCCTTAGCCTTGAAGCTGTATATCTGAATCCCCTTTGAAAAGATTTGGCCTCCCCATGTACATTTAGAGTAGTGGGAGAGTGCCAGTCTGTTTTTATGCTTATTTATAACTACACCACCTTCCAGCATTGTGAGGGACTTTAAAATATAATGACATGACTAATGATGAGAAATTAAGTGAATGGGGTGAATGTTTTCACTCCCAGACAAATGTTTGTGGGAAGGCAATTTCCTGGCCTTGTGCTTCTGTTTTTAGTGAGCACCCAAGTTCAGATTATTTTGGAAGGTATGTATTACCACCACCTGCACCAAGAAGACACGATTTTCACTCTGCCACTATGCTGCTGCCAGAAATGCCTTGTCTTGCTGACCTCCAATGTCAAGGAGTGGTAAGGAGAGAAGCAGAAAATTCCAAGATTTACAGAGGGGGGTTAAGAATTTACCCTCGTATGTCATTTGGGGCTTTTGAAACTCTTTCTCCAAAAGGGAGGATCAGTGGAGGCCAGCAGTCAGATTTGGGGTTGGAACTAGCTTTGGGTGCCCATGTTGCAGGCACACCCAAGACTTGGGACAGTTATTGTTCTTCCTTTGAGGGAAAGGGGTTTACCCTAACCCCAGGGCTTAACTCTAGGGGGTGGGGTGGGACTGGTATTCCGCCTTATCTGAAACTGCAGGGACTGTGAGGGTTTCCGTGAAAGTTTGGCAGCATCTCACTAATACTCTGAGCTCTGCGTCTCTCAAATCTGCCTCGCTTTCTTAAACACTGGGAGTTCATGTGCAGAAAGGTCTCACCCACCTCCTCGGAGACAAACCCTCTCGTTCCCCATGGAACCAAACAGCTGTTCTAGTGCCCACGGACCTAGGAGCATTTAATGCCCCTCCCTTCCGGTTCCTTCCAGCTCATCCCGCAATCCTGGCCACCCTCATTTCAAACAGGAAGTCAGACTGCCTACCAGCTATCTCTGTGTCTCTGTAGAGTTTACTTGTGCTGGAGTGTCTTCATAATATTCTTATTTCCCATCTTTTGCAGCTGGTGTAGAGGGGTCTTCTAGTATGCCTGTCTCCTACAGGAGTCCAAAGGGTATTTGAAAACAGGATAGGTCCCAGCCAGGCCTGGGAGAAATGCGCCCCCTTTAGGCGGGAGAAGGTAAAGAGAGGAGTGCCTGGCCAGGTCACAGACATCCCACCCTAGAGCTGGGCCCCAAAGCTCTTGGAACGGGGAGGCTGAGGCCCAAGGACAGATGTGGGCTGGGGGTGTTTGCGTCTTTTCCCGCCCCTACATGGAGATCATTCAAATCTAAGATACTTCGAGCTCTGTTTTAACAGTTAAATTCTCTAAATCATTGAATTAATTTTCCCTCGCCCTATTTTACTTCTCCCTCACCCCACCTCTCAAAAGGTGAGATTCAGAGAGCACCGGCTGTTCCTGTCCCAGGAGCCTCCATGGCCACCAGAGTTCCCCTGGAGTCTCTCCCCTTACTGCTAAGTGCCCCTAAGAAAATTTCCCATCACTTGCAAATAACTCCACTGAAGCAGACAAAATAGGGCCTGTCCTTGTTCTTTCTCCTAACTTGGATCTTGGGGATGCAAATGAACACACATTTTTCAAATTTATTTCTCATTTGGAATGGAGTCTGGGGAAATCACTAATGGCACATTAAGCCCCACTGTTCTTGGGAGTTGCAGCTCCCTCCTTGCTTGTTGCAGCAAAGGGGCCAGGGCATCCTGAGTAGGACTGAGTTCTGGGCATAGCTCGAGCCCTCACTCCTACGTGTAAGAACATGTATCCTGGAGTCTGATTGTCCTCAGATGCTTCTGAGAAGCCACACGTGTGTGCATGTGTGTGTGACATCGATCTGTTCTGACATGTTTTCTTTATTTTCTTTCATAAAATTTCCTTCTACAGCCACCCTTCATGCTGTTGTTCCCCTTCTGTCCCCTGAGTGGCCGTCGCCCCTGTAATCGGCTTCCCAGATATTTTTTTCACCAAGGAAAGTGGTTCTAGGACAAGTGAAATGCAGTGATTTTCTTAGAGTCTTAAACCTGACATTGGTTGCCCATAATTCTCTCTTCGACTACTTCCTTGTGGCTGCCTCACTAAATTAGATAAATGACAACAAGAATCCACTAAGATTCACTATTGTGGAGACTTCTTACTCAAAAACTACCTGAGGAAAACAAACCGCTGATCCTGAACACAGATGACCGTCCCGCCTTAGATGGCTCATCAATGAATCTCCACATGGATTGATTTAATGAGAAACAGCGTGTGTAGAGAGAAGGAGCCTGTGGCAGTTTGTCGATATTGTTGTTGTTGTTTGACTCTGTTGGGTTTTGGGTGTCTGTTAGCTTGCTCATCAAGCTATTCGATTTTACAAGAACCCAAATCCTTGAGGTGTCACCGATAATAATGCTGTTGACATATGCATCCTCCCAGTACTGTGGAAAAGGGAGGTAAAGGACACCCCCGCTGTGGGAGTGGTACTCGGCCCGCGCATCAAATTAAAACGCGGAATTTGAAGCAGAGAGCGCCTGCCCGGTGGTGATTACGGTGGTGATTACAGCGGCTTACAACGCACAAGTGTTTGGACACCAAGAGGCCGCAAGGCGTTGTCCCTTTATCAAATAGTCCCTGTAAATGCCTGATCTGTAGCTCAGGGGAGTACTGCCCAAGGGCATTGTTAGTGAATTTAAGAAAGACTTGGATGGAGGATACCGATCCCCCGTTTCACTTTTTCCCCGCCGTTTAGATTCTTTCCAAAAACCCTCATCACTCCTTGCAGGGGGGTGGGGGGAAGAAACAGGCAAAAAGCGAGGCTTATCTCTTTCTCTACAAAGATTCCCTGGGTTTCTAAATGTTGTACCTCCTAAGGCTTCTGCTCTCTCCATCTCTCCAAAAGGGTAAAAAAGAAATGCGTATTTTGCGAACCGTACTGCCAGGAGCGGGAGGCAGGCGCGGGTCGCCGCACGCGCTCCCGGACTTGCAGCATCGCGGTGTCCCCTGCTCACCCGCCTCTGCGGCGGAGGTTCTCTGGGAGGTGGGGGTCTGCTTTGGTGGGGTGCTGAAGGAGGGGAAGAATTGTAAGAGTAACGCGTTTTTTAAAGTAGCAATCAAATTGGTCTAGGAATCCTTCTGGTTGAAAATCAACTGAGGCCACTTAAATGTGAAAAAGGAAGTGGCTGCTGGCGGAGAACTACATTCAAAACTCGGTTCGGAGCCAGTAGGGTAGGAAGGTAGTGTCGGTTCTGAAGTTGCCGAGGGAGTTTCGCGCGGGGAGGGGTAGGGTGAGTGGGTGACATCTTGTTGGTTTGGAGATGATTTATTCACTCCGGTTGTAAAATCTAAAATGAGGCCCTGGGAAGGTGAAGGAACTTCAGGGACCCCTGTGTGACCCGCCGCTGCCCGCCTGACGCCGCTCGGCTCTGACCTGAGTGTGCCCGGAAGGCTGAGGTCGCGGGACCGCGGTGCCGGCTTCAGGCGACGTCTAAGCTACGGGGAGAGGCGCTCCAGAGTCCTGGACACGGCCTCTGCGGGGGAATGAAGGTGGCGGCGGTGACCGTCTTTTAGAGTTGGGGGATCTGGTGCCCGGAGTATGGCAGCCTGGGGCCTCGGGCTTTACAGGCGCGCCTTCCTCACACTTGAGTGGCCCTTGGCTCCGAAGCGGTGGGAATCACTAGATTGTCAGTTTCCCCGACATTGATTAAGAGAGGGAGGCCGTCCAGTCCTTGCCCCTGCATGTAAGATAAACAGGGTTCACCACCTCTCCTCTGAACTTCATTTTGGACTTCGGGGGCTCAGGGACCCTCCTTCATCCTGGATATCCCTGCCTCCTCTAAAGAGATCCTTTCCCCAGGCTACCGTTAGAACAGTATATTTTCTCGACCACCCCACCCTTGAATCAAGATAACAAAGGTCCAAATTCAGAGTGCCAGCACCGGCTCCAGGTTCCCGGGGTGGGGTCCATAAGAAAATTTCTGGCGCCAAAAGTGTTGCAAATGCTGAGACTCCAGGGAAATTGATATTCTGATACGAATTCCAACTGGGGAGCGCCCAGAGAATGTTCTCGATCCCCCGGGTGTCTATTGCTCTAGGGGTAGTAAGCGGAGGTGGGCCTGGGTGTCTGGCAGAGTATGCATTGGTGGGCAATTCCTTTGCACCCAGTTTACACCTCTCCCTTTGTGACAAATCAATTTCCTGGGCCTTTGTGCCACATTTGTATCCCGTCCCTGCCGGGCCCCAGCTGCACCCGGTGCACACTTAGCGCCGGCCTGTGAGTGTGTGCGTGTGCACGCGCGTGTCTAATTGACTTTCCGTCTACCTTTTTATGACTACATGTGTTTCCAACAAAAGGTCTTATTAGGACAATCTGGTTTCACTAATTTAGAGGCTGGGAATGTGGAAGGCAGGCTTTTTTTTTTTTTTTTTTTTTTTAAGAGTTTGCAGAAGTTCAGATTAAGAAATGACAGTGGGATGCACCGGCCTTCTAGGAGCAGGTCTGCCTGGTTTATGACCTGTTCCTCTTTCCTCTCTCGGACAACTGCCCCCATCTAACACCCCCCCACACACACACACCACACTCCCCAACTAGCATTCCTGACCGTGTTAAAGAACCACTTCTTTAAACCCTTAAGGTAGTTGAACCTAGAAGTTTGAGAAATTTACAGGGTGGGAGAATCAATATCGAGGAAATAAGTCTTTCTACAGAGAAGTGGAGTGAATCTCAACCAATACATGAAACGGAATTTCTGGGGCTGAGGGTGCAGGAGATCAGCGGGAAGCCCTCACTTGGGACAGGATACATGGCTTTTCTTTGCCAAAGTTGACCCAGATTGTAGTTGGAAAAATCTGCAACATGACTGATTTAAAATTGCCAGTGTAAATGGAGTCTGTTTTAACTAATTTCAGCCCAAAAGAAAAATTAAGGACATGTATCCATATAGTTGGGAGAGTAAAAGTTGTCTCAGAAGGTTCCGCATCTCTCCAAAAGAGATTCTCTCCATTTCCTACTCTGGAGTAGACGCCCAGCAGCCTGCGAGGAGCGCCTGACTCTGCAGGGCTCTGCCCCTGGCAGGCTGGGAGCACAGCTCTGGTCCTCTGCCGGGAGACTCCTTTCTTCTCTGATTCAGTGCCCCCAGCAGACGGAAGGCCCCGCCAGTCTTGGCTTCCAAGTAGCCCACCACAGCTTCCTGGGCAACTGCTGGTGGAGGACAAGGGCCAAGGACAAAGGTCCTCCTGGACACTCGCTATCCTGCAACTTACCAGACCCTCCTATTCTCCGTTCCAGAGATGGGGGAGGAGGAGGAGGGAACCTTCTCCTTTTTCTAACAAAAAGCAACAACTATTTGTTAGAATAGGCCCCTTGCCATCTCTGTATAATGTGTGTGCTTTCTCAGCTACTTTCCCAGCCCCTGGTGATGGTCACTTTGTCCCCATCACCTAGCTCTGCATTCTGCCACCTCCTTCCATAACTGTTGATCATCCTTCCTCAGCAGCCTCTGAACCTCCCTTTCCTTTCCAGGGTCTACTCCCTGCTAGGCTTTGTTACTCTTTGGAACTCTGAAATGTGCTCAATGATGAAACAGGCAGGTTCTCTCGGGTCTTATCCCTTTCCCTGTCCCCAACTCTACCCGCTGCTGCTCTTTGCATTTTGCGCCACAAACAGATGCCACATGCATAGTGAAGCCTGGGCTAAACCAGGGCTGCGTCTCAGGGGCCTTCCCTGGGCTGCCTCCTGACACCACAGGCGTGCTGGCCTCCACCTTGGCTTGGGGGCGCTTCCCAGCCAGCCCCCTCTGCCCATCCTAGCTCAGTCAGTACCCACTAGAAGGCCACCACTAACCTGAGCTCCCTTCTTGTGGCGCCCACTGGGAGCCAAACCAGAGGAATGTGCAGTATCTCTTCAGCCCTGTAGCACCCTGCGCCCACCACAGCCAACCTGGTCCCTGAGCATGCTGCCGCCCTGGGCCTTGGGCCTGCTTTTCAGTGCCCTCTGCTAGCTCTTGGAGCTGGCTGGTCTTGCCTGTCCCACCCTGCTCTTCTGCGGAGCAACTTCTTCACGGCTCTGTTTTCTGCTGCGGGTCCAGCCTCCAGGGCTCAGAACTGTGATATATGTTACAATTGATCATTAGCTGTGGGGACACAAGGGCAGAGTGTGCAGAATTGGTGAAGCTGGGCAACAGGCACATGGCAATGCGGAATACTATTCTCCCTACTCTTTGTATGTTTAAATTTTCCCCAGTAAAACGTTTTAAAAAAGTCATGATACTATTTTGCATTGCATTTTCTTGGAGCTAAAAGCGTCCACGCAAACAATGTTGCCAGTGCGTGCAGCCCCAGTTCTCGCCACAAGAAAGCCCCTGCAGGGTGTGGTGTGCCTAGCCTTTTCCAACACTTGGGAATGCAGGGGCTTAATTCCTCAGAGTGGGCAATCTTTCCCTAGTAACAGGTCAGGCCAGACTTCCCATTGCCCTCAGCCGCTGAAAGTAGGTAGGTACCACTTCGATTTTGGTTAAAAGACACGGAGGGGAGCGCAGGCCTGGACCGAGGAAGAGGGCGAGGGCCGGAGAGAGGGTTCTCTCTGCTGTCTGCTTCAGTGCAGCTCGGGCTTCCACCACCTAGCCCAGGCCTCGATTCCGGCCGTTTACAAGTCCGGATGCTTTGTCTATTTTCTGAGAGTCTGACATTGGGTATGTTTTATTTTGTTTTGTTTTGTTTTGTTTTAATCACAGAATACCTGATTCCACAAGTTCCAAATTTGAAGATAAAAGAGCATTTGGCAAATAGTGACAGGGAAAGAGATCAGCCTCATTTTAAAAGTTCCAGCCAAGTTCAGGCTCTAGCAGACTCCAAGGAGGAATTATCCATCCCCGGCTGTGTCACCTGGGATGAGCTAGGTAACAGGTCTGGTACAGACTCCGGGAGTGTGGGTGCCCTTGGAGTCATGTTTTAAAAGCATGGTTACTAACTCTAGGCGACATCCCTGAGGGCGCGCTACCAGTCAGGGAGGACCGCGAAGGGAGACCATGAATGGAGTTTTCTGGAGGTTTGGGGGCCAACAGGGAAAACCCCTCCAAAGTGACACCGGGCTCAACAATGGAGCTCACGCTTTCCCTGTGCGTCTTTATTGTTCGGGTTCATGCAGGTCAGTAGCTGGGTTGCACCTCGCAGGAGTGATTTGGTCCTTTGACTCGGCTAGGGTCTCCCACCCATTTGCAGGTGGAGGCAACAGCAGGGGGCAGAGGGCAGCTCGGGAGGCTGGCCCGGCGCTCCGGCGAAGCCAGTCCTGCACGCCAGGCCTCGGGAACCTGAGTGCCCTGCACCACCGGAGCTGTGTTGGTCCCGCTTCCTGTGCGCGGCGCCCTTCGCCTCCTCTGTCCCTACTGTCCCCGAACCCACACATGCCGTCCTGACTCAGACTTTAACACGCTGCCTTCCCAATCGGGGAGGGCTCCTCGCATCTGTATGCCTCTAACCCCCTTCCCAGCCCTGTCGCCTCCATGCGGGGAGATCCGGCTGCTGTGCCCGCGCGGGACTGAGGGACAGCCCTGGCGGCTTCAGCGAGAGTCCGCGGCGGGCAGCGTCCCTGACCGCGACCGCGGGGCCTCGGAGTCTCCCTCCAGAGTCGGCCCGGCGGCGAAGCCCTCAGCAGAGCCCTCCTTTTCGCATCCCCCTTCCCGTCTGTGACCGGCCCTTCTTCCGGGCACTGCCGCCACCTCCCCTTGTCCCCTACTTTCTCCCCATGGCCCCGGGCGGGCTCTGGTCGCCCAGCCCAGGCCCCAACCCTGGATCCCGGACGTGGAGCCCCGGGGGCATGCGCCCCTCACTCACTGTCCTGCTGCGGGGTGTCGCTGCCACTGGTGAGTCCCGGCGACTCCAGCAGGCTCCGGCCCGCCTCGCCCACGCTCTCGTCCGCCTGCGCCGCCACCATGTCCCCGGCTTCCTCCAGGTCTAGCAGGTGACTGACGGAGAAGTTCTTTTTCGCCTGCAGAGTGTCGAGGTTGCCGGGGCTGTCCAAGCGGCTGCCCAGCGCCGGTTGCCGCTCCAGAACGTGCCCGTAGCTGGAGGTCATGGTCTCCCCCTCCGATCCCACCCACCCCCCTCTTCCCGCTCGAATCAACACCAAACGCTGTGGGCGCGAGGGGGGAGAGGAGTCGAGTGGGGAAGAGAGAGGGGGGAGTGGAGAGAGAGAGAGAGAGAGAGAGAGAGAGAGAGAGAGAGAGAGAGAGAGAGAGAGAGAGGAGGGGAAGCACACACACACACAAAAATAGTGGAAAGAGGGCGGGGGACCCTCGCGCAAGCAGTGCGTTCTCCACCACCACCAGCTTTTGACAGCCCGGGCTGCTTTCCTGAGGCCAAGTCCAGCGCGATCCAAAGAGATAATCCACACCAAAAAAATCAAATCAAAAAGTCACCCTACGTTCGAGTCAGGAGAAAAAAATTCCTTCCACCTCTCCAAAAGCGTCCACACGCACACACTAAAAATAATAGTAAGGGGGAGAGAGGAGAGGGGAGGCCAGCAGGGCGGGGGAGTTAGGCAAACACAAGAAGAGAGAAGAAGGGGTGGGAGAGAAGAATCAAAGTGGGTTTTTTTAAGGTTAAAAAAGTTATTCCCAGGCAAGAGTTCAAGCACCAACAGAAGAAGGCTTGTTCCAGCTTTAAAACATCTTCAAGAAAACGTGTTCCCCCTCTCTGCACTCCTGCGGATTCTCAGGAGTGACTAAAGTTTCAGGAGGAGAGGGTGATGTCTTGCAGATGTACTGGAGAGCAGGATTCTCACTTTACTTTTCGTGAGGAGGGGAAAAAAAAGGGCTTCAGGAGTCCGGAGGAGGGTGGTGGTGGGTTTCCCCCCTTTCCCTTCTCTCTCTCCCCCTCTTCTTGCGAGACTCCTTTTCCTTCTCAGTTGGATCAAGAAGCTCTCTGGCACTTCAAAAGGCACAAACTGGCATGCAGAGGAGGCTTTGTAGGGAATACAAGAAAATTGGAGACCCCTGGGAGGGCAGCGCTCGACTTAATAGGAGTCTGTAATTACGTGGCAAAGCCTTTGTGCGGTGCCTGACGTTTTACAGACCCCCTTTCTCCATCACAGCCTCCTTCTTCCTCCTTTCCCTCGGACCGAAAAACAGTCTGATTAAGAAAACCCCCTTTGCCAACATCTGAGCAAGGGAGAAAGAGAAAGAGAGAGAGAGAGGGAGGGAGGGAGCCAGAGAGGGAGAGAGGGCGGAGGGAGCAGGGAGGGAGGGAAGAGAAAGCAGAGAGCCCCTTTGGATTTTTTAAGTAAAGGTCTAATTACCATTCCCCTGCAATAGTATCACGGGGAGAAAAGACAAACTTAAACCCACAGTCACTTCAAACGGGCTGATTATTTTGCCTCGGCGTTAACTCCTCCAGATTTGTTGAAGATCCTGTTGGAAATCTCATTTGCATGTTTTGATAACAGCTGCGGGGAAACTTGTTGGAGAAAACCCACAACTATCTCAATCAAATTTTCTTCTCCCTCTGCCTTTACATTTTTTTTTTTTTTAATGTTTCCTGCTGGTCTAACAGTTTTTGGGGTGGGGGGTGGAGGAGCGTCTGAGAGGGAACGCGGGAGAGAGCAAAGCAGAGGAAGGCTACGTTTGGCTCAGCAGAGACAGCCTATTAAACAATGCAGTAAAATAACAGGAGCGACCCTAATGGGTCTCTCCCACGCTCGTTCCGCGGACTAGGGCATATGCGGGTGGGGGGGCTATCTAGAAGGCATCCAATGGATTGGTGTCTCTCCGCGCGCATAGGAATCCTCCGGCTGCGGCGCTAGGAAATTTACGTATTTATTTAGCTGGAGGAGAGGACTCTAGGAGTCTATCCTAATTGCTCCTTTCTCCCCACCCCGCCGCACAAACCCCAATCTGACCAATTTCGTAACCTTTTTGGTGCGGCCAACGTCGCTTCCCCTTGCGGGGACGACAAGCCGAGAGAGTCGCGGTGCCCAGATGCGGAGCAGGAAGGGCGCGCAGGGCGAGGCTCCTGCGCCGCGCGGGGTCCCTCCGGGCGCCGCAGGGCGTGGGGGAGGGGAGCGAGGGCCCCACCTATGCCTACGAATAATGCTCCGTCGTCTGTCTGCTGATCCCTGACTTGACAGAGGACGGGGAGGTGCTGAGCGATTTTTTCATGACCTGTTGGAATTTGGTAACAGTTTTAATAGTCTCATTAGAAATGAGTTACTATATGACGAGTAAGTAAAATATTAAGTGCTTATTGGTGGCGTTTTATGTTCTTTAAACGTGTACACACACACGCATACATACCCCCTCGCTCCCTTGATTACTAAACTTTTCTTTCTCTCTCCCCTGTAGCCGGGAGGCTCTGCTGGGGAGAAAGAAGGGTCCGAGTGTGTGGAAATGGTCTCTGGGCTCCAAACGGCCATAGTGAGCCCAGAACTTCCAGCCCTGATCTGGGAAAAGAACATTTGATGCCATCAAAGGGCTGCAGATTGAAACCAGATGTGCTCGCCTCGGTTCTTTCCATGCATTTAATTAAGGAGCCGGGATGGAGGAGACTTTTTCATCATTAGTCCACCCACTCCCCCCTCCTCTTTCCATCCCCTCGCCCCCCCCCGCCCTCGCTCGCACCCCCAATCGGGAGCCCAGAGTTCCGCCAGCGCCGCCGGGTGCACGGATCCGCGCGCTAGTCCCTGCGTCTCCCCGCTGGTTCCTGCGTCTCCCCAGTGGCCGGGCTCGGAGCAATAAACATCTGTCCGCCGCAGGGCCCGGCGAGAGGGATGCCGGTGGGAGGCGGATGCGCACCGGGTGGGCCCGCGCCGAGTGGGAACGTTGGGCGGGGGTGGGGGGAGCTTCCGCGGGGATTTCCACCACGGAGCCCAAGTCGAACGTCACTCGTGTCAGTGCCACCGACTCCAAGGGACTCGACTTAATCCTGCAGAGAGGTTTTCGCGGGGCGTCCTGCTGGGTGAGCCTAAAGTGGAAGGCCGAGGGGGCCACTTCTCTTTCCCCTCGTGCGCGCGGGGCAACGCTGCGTTTGTCCCCAGAAGCCCAACAGGCCCTAGCCTCTCCCACTTTCTCCACACAGTTGTGTTGTAACATTTCTTTTCGTCCCTAACACCGACCCAACGCCCTTTGTGACAAACGTCTGGGTAAGAAGCCGGGCTTCTGACACCCCGAGCGCGCTGCTTCCCCCGCAGACCCAGCGACCCAGCGAGGTTACAGGGAGTGCCCTATTCTGGGTGTGCCGTCAACCAGGTAGGTGACTGAGAGGTAGCGCCAGGGAACGCAGGTCGGTGCCGCACAGTTGCAAACAGAACCAGACATCGCCACTCAGATTGCGCCGCGTTCTCCAGAGGGACCCACTTGTCATTTTTGCAGCTATACAACCTGGTCTTACCATCACCACCTAGGATGCTAGTTTCGACAAAAACACCAGACGCAGCTGCCTACCAATTGTCGATCAGATAGGTACATGTCGACGTGTGATCTATAAATTTATGTGCACAATATTTTCCCCAAATTTCTCTCGGACCCAGTGCTCAAATACCAGCGTCTGTGTGAGGCTAGTCCAACCCCGGGCAGCACCGCTCCCGTCGCCGCTGGAGAGCCCAGGGTCCCCGAGCCCTTTGCAGGAACTGGGGTGGACTTTGAGGACTGTGGGGGCGAGGGCCATTGTGTTCTCCAAGCCCAGAAGCTGGGACATGGGAGCACACCCCCAGGACGCTCAGGGAAAGAGAAGTGCCCGTGTTGGGACAGGGTCTCCGCAGGAGGCAGGGCCCCGGGAGCGCCGAAGGGTTGCAGGGATCTTCACCCTTCCAGAAGGTGTCTCCTTCCCAGGCTGTCCGTTAGGCCTCAGCTTCAGGGACAAGCCCCAGCCTCCCGCGGGAGATCATAACAGGGAATCGGTGAGGCAAGGGGAGCGGCGGATGCGCTGGGGGGAGGGTCCCCAAGAAAGCAGAAACTTCAGGCATAGACCTTGCAGGATTTATCTGCAGTATTTTTTCCCTTCCATTTTAAAAATTAACAATTACGAGTGGGTTATGTTTCCACACAACATTTGTAATTAGTTGAGATTCTTGGATTGTAATTCAAATATCTTCGGATGACCCTACGAATAGGGAGATTTAAGACTGGGCGGAGGGCGCATTCACCCGGTAAACGGCGAAAGACGGTTCGCTGCCAGCTGGCCCCGCGGGGTGGGAGGGCGAAGGTTCTCTCCGAACCTGGAGCCAGCAGCGCCCAGGCTCCAGCGTAGGTACTCAGAAGCGGCCGGGGCGCCTTCTCCCGGCGCGGAGGGTCCCGGCAACTGCTCTTTCCTTCAACCCACGTCCCAGGCCCTGATCCTGCTCACTGGAGGGGTGGAAGGAGAGGAGAGTCGATGGGCCGAAGCTCTCTCTGCTCCAGTTGCAGGATCCGGGAGAGCCAAGCACCTCTAGAATTCAAGAAGGATGATGTGGCAGAAAGACGTCAGGAGAGAAGAAGCTGTGTCTGGGTCACAGGCTTCTCTCCCGGCAGGACTGGCCTGGGAGAGCTTAGAAGGCCCCGGATAACCGCGGCCTGTTTAGTTCCTTAATCACTGCGTTGTGTTCCCCAAAAGACTTCCTATTGGGAAGAATTGGAAGGAGAGCATTTCTAACTCAAAATCTCTGAACACGTGGAGATCTGTCCTTGGCATTTGCCTCGACTTCCATCCATCAATCAGTATTTATTAGAAATTGGAAGCCCTGGGTGATGTCACTAAGTAGAACCCTCTTCCTCATGACCCTTTCAGCATCTGCCAATGGCTGTCCAACCCTTCTTTCTGCCTCATCCTCTTCAAAATAACTCCTGTTTTTGGATTCCACCCCAAGTAAGTGGGAACAAAGCTGGGACTAGGAAGGAAACTTGCCAAGAGATCAGACCAAGGTAGGAGGGAGGTTTGGTTCCCAGCCACAGGCCTTTGGGTGGTCCTCTTTGCAGTTAGGTTTGGTATCGATTACTGCCCAGGGTTTCCCTGGCACTGGGAGCTGGCAGGACTCTGCCCCATCTGGCTAGCAGAATGCCCCCCACCCTAAGCAAGTTCCCCTCTGAGGTGGAAGCCAGGAATTGCTCTCTGACATGTTAATAAGCTGACATGATAATCGCATGTGACAGGTCATAGGTTTCAAGACACAAAAACAAGACACTACCACCCTCATACATATAACATGCTGTGGGGGTAGAAATGCATTTCCCCTCATGGCTGAGAAGGGTGAAATGCAAGGTGCGTTCTGCAGGGTTGCCATATTGTAATGTTTTTAGGAGACTCTATGCCAGAGTTGAAAAGAAACTCTCCTTTCCCTTCCATTTGTGGTTCTTGGAATTTTAGGAACGTCCCCCCCTGTCCATGACTAAATGACCTCCACTCACCCCATCTCCTTCCAATAGCCCAATTGACTTATTTTGATATTTTGCAATAATCAAATGATATAGTACTAACAGTATATTTCCACGTCGTGAGCTGATACTGGTGCCATGCTGTAACAGGCTGGGAAACCCATCCTATTGACTTGGGACCTAGTGAATAGGTCCCTGGGGCTCTCTGCTCTTTGGACCACCGGACATTGACTTTGCATCCACCCCTGAGCCAGCTTTAGCTAGACTCCGGTGACCTGCACATTGGCAAAAGCAGTGAATACTCTCAGATCTTATTGTGATAAATGCCTCTGCTGCAATTGACATCAAACACTGTTTGAAATTTCTTCTCCTCTTTTTCTCTGATCACTTCTTGCTCTTCAGAGGGTATTCCTTTCCCTGAGCTCACTCCTTAAGTATTGCAATTCTCCAGAGTCCTTTCCTTCATCCTCACTGTCCTTTCCAATAAACAACCTGTTTATTGCTAGACAATCTCATACATTTTCATGGTTTAACTACCATGTGTGTGTCAGTGAGCCTAAAATCTACATCACCTTAGGCAAACTAGGCAAGTTACTTACTTCTCTGAGCCTCAGTGTACTCACTGTACATCTTTCCAACAAGGCTGATCATGGCTCCTACCATGTACATTTGTAAGAATTAAATCAGAATATATGCAAGTCATTCAACACAGTACTTAGCACATAGTAAGGCCCAGAAGGGTGGTGGTGGTGAGGGAGACAGCTATCTTCTTGCTGGACTCGCACATTCATCAAGGACTTTCAACTCTACTGGTCCCAAACTGAACTCATCTGTCTCCCGCACGCTCCTCCTTCTCCCTGTAGGAAACCTAGGCATTACCGCAACTTCCTGCCTCTCCGACACTACCTCCAGCTTGCCTAGGTCATCATTAAAGTCTGCCTATTTTATCTAGTCAGCATGGCCTCCAGTTAAATAGTCAACAAATGCTTGTCGAATTGGAATGGAAGATTCAGTAATACTGGAGCAAATGACGAGGCAGCAAACAGTACAGGTGAGTGTGTA
This sequence comes from Anoura caudifer, assembly GCA_004027475.1. NCBI lineage: Eukaryota > Metazoa > Chordata > Mammalia > Chiroptera > Phyllostomidae > Anoura > Anoura caudifer. Next base: position 461,695 of record PVKU01000500.1, read on the forward strand.
GCTGTGGTGTTAGTGTGTTCACATTATACAATGACAATGACAACCAGATGCCCTCAGAGGACACATGCATATGTGTGTGTCATACCTTCTCTGTCCTGAGGAGTCAAAGCCTTGCTCACCAGGCGCATTCAGAGGGAACCCACCTGGCTGTTGGGAGGGTAAGAAAGGAAACAAAAGCACAATGCCTTTCCACTGCCAATATGCAACAAATGTGAATTCCCTTCCTCTGTCCTTCCTGAGCTTGCACTCAGGTCACAGGTGCCTCTGGGCTCCATGGAAAAACAGGAGACCAAATTCTTGCTATCGGTCCAATTTTACAAAAATCCTTTAGGGATGGACATATGCATGTGATTCAGAAGCTTAGGAGTGGGAATGGTTCTAGGTAAGCGGCAGCCTCCAGAGCTGCTGGGAAAACTGCCGCTGACCCTCCAGTCCCGTGTCAGAGGAGCTCAAGCCTAATGGACTAGTGTGTTGCACGCTGAGAATTAGAGAACCTGAAGCTCCCCAGATTCTTGGCCCTGCATGAGCTATCTGAGCTAAGGTCATGGGCTGGGTGCTGCCTCTGCAATCCCCCCAACTTAGGGGCCCTGGAACTCTGTTTCTAGGCCCACCAAAGTGTGATGTAATTCTAACAATAGGTACAAAATGCTTTGGGCCTGAGTAAGTCAGCTAGTTTAAAGCTCAGAGGGTGCCTCAGCTGGCTTTAATGGTTAGGTGTAGCAAAGCCATGGGTAGGCTACTCTGGGCACCCCTCCTGGGCTGGCTGCTCTCACAAATCTGGAGCTGAGCACAACCCATTCTCCACCTGCTTTCCTCTCCTGAGTCTGTGTGTGGAGCTCTCATTTTCTAAACAGGTGTCTCTCTCTTCTCTCCTCCCAGTTCTCCACTTTTCCTGGAATACCAGGTCATAGGTAAACAGCCAATCTGGCTGCATCTTCTGTTGTCCAGTCACACAGTTAGTATATCATTCACCCTATTTCCCCCCTATTTTTGTCACCTGGACCTGCCTTATTTTGAGTTTTGCTCCATAATAAATAGTGGTAACATTCAACAGCAAATTTTTTGCTTGTCTCAAAAGGATGCTGTGAGCCTGTATGCGTGAGGCACTCGGAAATGGGTGTGACTGTCGAAAAGAGCAGCTGTAGTGAGTGTTACCTCCTGTTGTCATATTTTCCTGTCATTCTTCACTTGCTTTACATCACTACAGAGAAGAGGGAAGGATTTACATAATGGAATTTAGAAACCTGAGTTTTTAAAAAGTCTAAACTAATGTCTTATTTCAACACGTTGCAGGTCATGGTGTCTGTTATGTCAAGACTTGGTAAAGCTGCTGTTCCCTCTTTTATACACCATATACCTTTGCTTGTCCTGACCCTGCTCTCCAGTTCTGCATATAAAGCACCAGAACCACCTCTCTCCAACATACGTGCTTTAAAAAAATAAACTCACTCACTGTTTCAGCCTTTCCACTTTCTGGAAATTTTCTCTTGAGCATCTTCTCCTTTAAACCAGCAGTATGAATGATTTCCTTCCAGATTTGAAGGGTGAGATTTAGTCATTGCTGTAATGTTCATTATTGCTGGGTGTCTCACTTTCTCCATTAAAAAATGATTAGACAGGATCTCATTTATCCAATTTTATGTTATTTTGGACACAGTGACATAAAGGAGGAGTTCACCATCAATCTTTAATCATTACCAAATACGTAGTCTATTATGCACCACTTGAAGCCAGGTGTCATGGAAAAAGTAGAAGCTTCAGAGGACTTAGAAGTAAATTCCTTGACTCTGCATTTTAAAATCTTCAAGCAAGTTACTTAGTCCTTCTGAGCCTCACTCTCTAAGTCTCAGCAACTCAAATAAAAAGTGCTACTGAAGAATGGAAGATAACCTAGGTAAGTCTCTCAGAGAGTGCCTGGCAAACAGAAAATAATCAATACAGGTTAGTTCAGAGTTTCTGTGTTTGGCTATAATGCAGTAGTTTGTAGCAGACCAACAATGCTCCCTCCAAGAGCAGCTAACACATCTCAAGTGTCGTATCTCTTCAACCCAAATGTCAGAGAGCTTCCAAGGCAACCAGGACTTGACAAATCAGGGTCTAAAAAAGGACACACACTTTGAGGTGAACCAAACTTTCTCCATTCCCCCTTTATCCTTAGGTTACCCACCACATTCTGGCAGAGAGCAAGAGATGGAAAATGGAGAAGAAGAAGAGAATTTGGCCCCGCTTTATACAATTGTATGGCCTGGTAGGAAGGCAAATTAAGGTTGGGAATGACCAAGATTTCATGTAGAAGGCAGGAGGAGACAAATTGGACCAACATTCGTACCAGGTTTCCCCCTCAAGGTACTGACCAATTAAGCCACACGAGGTAAAAGTATAAGAAGCATAGCATACTGCGAATAAAAAACAGTCAGAGATTTGGGCGGCCTGACAGGACCAAAGTTGAAGTTCAGGACATATCATGGAGGAGAATCCACAAGAAACACTTCAGGCTCTCTGTTAGGAAATCTAGGAAGCTATACCCAAAGAATGCAAGCAAAATTAGATATAGACCGAAATGTATTGAGTTCAGTCCCAGATCGAGTTGATGTGATTTGCCTCTCTGTTGCCTTCTACAATAGGCTGAATCCTCTCTGGAGGAATATAACATTCAGGGTCACTATAATTTTCATACAGAATATCAAGCATTTGATTTAAAAACCATACATATTAAGAAATAAGACCAAGAGAAGTAATATACCACAGAAATAGGTGTCCCAGATATTGGAAGTGGTAGACATGGACTAAAATAATAACAATAATTAATATAATCAAAGTAATATATAATAAGAATTTCAACTTTGAAACTATAAAAATCAAATGGAATTTCTAGAACTGAAAAATATAACAACCGAACTTAAGGACACAACAGATGGGTTTAACTAGATACCTGGAACAGCTCAGGAGGGGATTAGTGAGTTTGAAAATAAATCAGAAGAAAATATCCACACTGAAGCATGGAGGGAAAACAATAATGGGAAGTAGAAAGGATTCTGGGAAGACAGGAGTAGGAAGCACCAGGAAACTGTCTTCTTACCTAGACAACAATTGCACTGGCAGAATTTGTCTGATGTAATTAATTTAAAACTCTGGAGTCTATTGAAGGCTTGCAACTTCCGGGTAAAGGCTTGGACAGTAAATTGAGGTTAATTTTGGTCAATTTAGCTCTTAGCATAGTAGCAACAACCCATCCTCCGCCCTCAGCTCCATGGCAGGCAGCTGCGCACATGTTTCTGGAACAGCTTGTGGGAGCCAGAGTGGGAAGAGAGGACCCTACCCTGCAACTAAGGAAGCCCAGATCAGGGATCTGGGCTCTAATTGAGGCCCAGGGATCTGGGCTCACAGAGGTGAGGCAAGAGGACGGTGGCGATTATTGTTACTCCTCCCCACCCCCCATTGCTGCAAGCCCCTCCTCTCAAGCTGAAGTGGGATTTAAATGGCCAGCACCCTACCTTCCCTTCATTTTAATCTTTTCCCCATTTTGAAGACCCATTAAAGACTAGAACAACTGCATATATAGGGACAATTAGAAGGTGACTGTGCATGCCCAGGGAAAGGCGCAGGCTCAGAAAAGAACTGAGGTATTAAGTTTATACCTCAGGCTGGTCCTTGGAATAGAGACAGTCTGCAATGATCCAAAAATACAAAAACAATGAACACCAGGAAAGAGGGAGAAACTGATTTCCAGAGTTACCACATTATTAGATGCAAATGTCCAACTTTCAACAAAAAAAATCACAAGGCATACAAAGAAACAGAAAAGTATGGCCTACTCAGAGCAAGAAATAAATAGATAAAGATGTTAAAACAAGTGCCTTGAAGGTGCTTAAGAACTTAAGGAAGACATGGAGAAAGTCAAGGAAAGAATGTGTGAACAAAGTGGAAATATCAATAAAGAGATAGAAAAGTTAAAAAAAAACTCTGGAGCTGAAAAGTGCAATAATGAAAATAAAAATGCACTAGAAGGATTCAAAGGCAGATTTGAGCAGGAGGAAGAAATAATCAGCAAATTTGAATATATCATCATGGAAATTCTCAAGTGTGAGAACAGAAAGGAAAAAGACTGAAGAAAAGGAAACAGATCCTATGTGATCAGTGGGACACCATCAAGCAGAGCATCTGTGCAGAGTCCCAGAAGGACAAGCAAAAGGAGAAGCAGAGAGACCATGTGAACAAATCATGTCAGAAAACTCCCCAAATTTGATAAAAGGCATGACTATAAATGTCCAAACAGTCAACTAACTCCCAGATAAGCTCAAAGAGACCTACAACATTATAATCAAACTTTCAAAAGCCAAAGATAGAATATTGAAAGCAGAAAGAGAGATGAGTCTCATCACATACAAGAAATCCTCCCTAAGATTATCAGCAGATTTGTTTTCATCAGAAACTTTGGAGGCCAGAAGGCAGTGGGCCGATATTTTCCAATTGCTCAAAGAAAAATAAACTATGATCAAGAATCTTATATCCAGCATGACTTCCCTTCAAGAGTGAGGGAGAAATTAAGACATTCACAGGGATATAAAAGCTGAGGGGGTTTGTTACCAGTAGAACTTCCACTGAGTTTCCTTTTTTAAAAAATCTCCTTGCCTTAAATTTTTTTTCACTTTTTAAAAAATTTTCTTAATTTTTTTATATGTGGGCTTGTTTTATGCACCTACTAAGGATTATATATCTTCCTTATCGTGTCTTTTTCAACTTTGAAAAATTCTTAGTTATCATCTCTACCATAATTGTCTTTCCCCCATTGTCTTCATGTCCTCATTCTGGAATTTCTTTTAAACATGTGTGGGAATTGGTGATTCCATCCTTTACATTTTCTAACTTCTCTGTATATTGTCTCTTAATCTCTCTGTGTTGAGTTTTGAATGGCATCCTCAGATCTATTTTCCAACTTATTAGTTCTCTCTTGAACAGGACCTGGTGTAGTTTTCAACCCATCTATTGAGGTACTTTATTTCAGTGACTATATACCTTAATTGATTCTTTTTTACTCTCTTCTGTTCTTTTTTTAAAAAAAATATTTTGTTTATTTTATTTTTAGAGAGAGGGGAAGGGAAGGAGAAAAGGAGGATGAGAAATATCAATGTGTGGTTGCCTCTTGCATGCCCCCTACTGGGGACCTGGCCCGCACCCCAGGCATGTGCCCTGACTGGGAATTGAACCTGCAACCCTTTTCTTCACAGGCTCACATTCAATCCACTGAGCTATACCAGCCAGGCTGAAAATAAATTCTTAAATAGCCTATCATACAGCCCCACAATTTCTTAGATAGGATTGCTACAGCAAGGCTACAATAGGCAACACTGTGATAAATCAACCCCCCACACAAGCAAAACTTCATGCCTGTAAAGCCTGGGAAAGTTTCAAACCATCAGGAATTGTCCCTTCCACCTGAACAGTCCAGAGGTATTGATAACACAGATGAAATGGATTGCTAGTGTGGATGCTCATAGACTGAATTCTCATATACATTTCTGAAAAACACATATTGCTGTGCATCGAAGTATCACTTCTCATGAAATGTGAATATTGTTCTTTTAAAACACATTGATGCGATAAGTGATTGACTGCAGTTCCAGAAACCCTGCATTTTATTCATCTATTTCTTCCACCTGTAACAATCTTTGCATATGACATGCTTATACAAAACTCAGCGTGCTCGGCCATGGCTGGATAGGTCAGTCAGTTAAAGCATTGTCCCAGTATGCCAAGGCTGTAGGTTCAATCCCCAGTTATAACACATACAAGAATCAACCAGGGAATGTATAAATAAGTGGAACAACAAAAAATAAATCAATCTCTCTCTCTGTCTCTCTCTCTCTGTCTCTCTCTCTCCCCCTTTCCTGTCCCTTCTCCCTCCCACCCTCTCTCTCTAATATCAATCGATATTTTTTTTCTTGCCTACATAGAGATTTTTTTTGTATTTTTAAAATTTATTTTAATTATTGTTCTTGGACAGTTTTCTGTCTTTTACTCCCATCCCAGCCCACCACCCCAGCCCTCCCTACCTCCCTCCCATTTCCACCCCTCTAGTTTTTATCTATGTGTCCTTTATACTTGTTCCTGTATACTTCTTCTGTTCTTTTTTAATACTTCATTTTTATTGTATTTTTCCATTGCCATTTATCCCTCCATACCCTCTTCCACCTCCACTCACCCCCCACCCCTACTCTCTCCTATTCTTGCCTAATGATTTGTATAATAAAACCTTTTAATTTTTAATACTTTGAACATATCTATTTAATGTTTTCATGTTGCTTTATTATCTTTTTTCAAATTTCATAAAGTTTAGTTCTTTTTTAATTATATTTTATTGATTATGCTATTACAGTTGTCCCATTTTCCCCCCTTCATTACCCTCCACCCTGCACACCCCTCCCACCCACATTCCCCCCTTTAGTTCATGCCCATGTGTCATAAGTTCTTTAGCTTCTACATTTCCCACACTACTCTTGCCCTCCCCCTGTCTATTTTCTACCTACCAT